>JAVQKG010073262.1:0-11144 GCA_036025885.1 Hypseleotris bucephala
GCATGTTCTCCCCGTGTCTGTATGGGTTTCCTCCTGTAATGTTAGGGTTAGGTACAATGTAGTTACATGTTATTACAGTAGTTCAATTGAAGTTTCATCATTTAGCATGTATATCTTCACTGCTCTGTGATGTCACATGACAACAGCTCAATGAATTCATGGAAAATTATGAGAAAATTGCGCAGAAAAATTATGAGAAAAAAAAAATACGAAAAAAATTGCGAAAAAATTTGAAAAAAATTACGAGAAAATTACGAGAAAATAACAAGAAAATTACGAGAAAATTAAAACTCCAAGTTGTCTGAAACGCAGCATTATTACACAGAAATTCCCACCCTTTTGAAAGTAGTTTTACCTATGTCTGTGTTTCCGGGACTGTCCGAGCCCTTGGAGAACAGTATAGACTCCAGTTGTCTTAAAGGCGGGGGGCTGCGGTCCGGGGAGCAGCAGGACGGAGTTAACGCTAACACTTTAGCCGCAGACACAGAGTAACAGTCCCTCTCTCTCACCACACGCCTCTGACTCAACATCATGTAGTTACAGGGGATCAGATACCTGGGAATATACAATGTTGTTAGCCAATTATTCATTTATCATCCATATACTGCTGTCTGAGAAACTATGGGCCAGTTAGTTGCAGGGCAGACATTGAGACATAGACAAACTCTCACATTCATTCACTAGGGACAATTTAGACTGACCAATCTTTCCTAAAAGGGGAGGAATGTTGTTAGCCAATTATTCATTAATTTATCTTATACCACTTTCATCATCAAGGGTTGAGAGTGTCTGGAGCCTATCCCAGTAACTATGGGCCTTATGCGGGGAACATCCTGGACAGTGGCCAGTTAGTTGTAGGGCTGACACTGAGATGTGCACAGACAGACAACCATTCACTCTCACATTGATTCACTAGGGACAATTTAGAGTGACCATTTTTTCAAACGGGAGACAGGAATGTTGTTAACCAATGTTGTTAGCCAGTTATTCATTCATTCATCTTATACTGCTTCTTCTGTTATGGGTTGCAGGGGTGACTATGGGCCTTTGGTGGGGTACACCCTGGACAATAGCCAGTTAGTCACAGGGCTGACATACACAGACAGACAACAATTTACTCCTCCGTTCATTCACTAGGGACAATTTAGGCTGAATTTTTCCTAACAAATGCATGTCTTTGGGAGGTGAGAGGAAGAAAGAGTACCCAGAGAGAACCCACAATAACACGGGGAGGAATGCAGACTCCACCCAGAGAGATCATAGTCAGCCCAAGGATATCTAACTAACCACTGCTAGATGCTATATATTTTTGATTTAGAGTAAGCTCTTACCTCAATACAAGCTGCAGCATCACATCTTCACAGTACAGGCCGATGAGAGTGCGGAAAAGTGCAAGTGACACCGTGCCCAGCTACAAGGAAACATAAGATAATGTGTAATTTTGTATCTCTTTTTTTTGCAAATTAAAAAAACTTCACAAAATCCAATCTTGTGCTTTCATCTCTCAGGGCATCTATAAAATATAAGCATTTCAAACAACCACATTTGAAGTAAGTTCAAGAGTTCAACAGTAGTCTAAGTGGCTTTGTGATACTGCTCCAAACTCTTGTAATATGGTATTCAAAACTGAGAAAGTAGTTTGAGAAATAGATATGGGTACCAAAATCTAGCGAAAATGATGTATTAACAAATTTACTTCTCAGCAAAATTATTTAGTACAATAGATTCATGAAAGATGCATGTAAGAATAATTATCGGTTTTACTTCTTGTCTTAGGATATAAATTTGACTTTTTGTGTAAATGTGTTTAGTGTACTACTTGTTCCTGGTCAGGTCCCTATTATGTCATAGATCAACAGGACTTGTACTAAGGGATCAAACAGTCAAATCTTATTCAAAAGCGGACGTAACATTTGAATATTACATAAGCCCGAAGTCAATATGTGAAATGCAAATACGCGGCTTAGTTCTTTGTTGTAGAAAGAGGTGTGTGGGAAAACACTTGAGGCACCACCACCAGACATTTACACAGCAAAGAACATATTAGTTATTCATATTTCATTCTGTACAATATTTAAACTGTGAATTGGAACAGTGTGTGCTGATGTAAAACCTTTTGCTAATAGGATTGGTCACAGCCGGTTCTCCATAGAAAGAATCTCACCCTAGACACAAGGGACAGCCCAAAGAAACAGCCTGACAAAAAGGACTTGTATGTTTCAATCAATACTCTAACCTATTTTGGCGCTTTTCAACCATTCAAAGGTATTATAGAGGATGTTTGCAACAATTTGGAAATTAGCAATAACAATAACAGACAAAGCTACCTCGATCAACCAATATTAGGCCAAAACTAGTGGCCTATTAGTAGTTGGTTGCTTTTAGGCCACGGAGTCCCAGGTTTATGACTTACATATTTTTTTCCAGTTAAAGAAAGAGCATTTTGTAAAGATCCCCCTTAATACCTTTAAGTAGCTTTAACACAGTATAGATAATGGGAATTACCAAATTAGCAATGTCAAATTTTACTTACACAGGCAATATTTACAATAAATGTAGTTAAACGTCCAAGTATGCCCAATATTACTATTTTGTTTCAGTTTGTTATCTAGTCTTTTTCAGTTTCCACTTACTTTAACACATTTTTTGATGTCTCATGCATGAAGAGGTTGTGTGTGCTATTTTTCCTAACTCCTGTATGACTAGATAGAATACTCTACTGTACACTTTACTGTCTTGTATTATTGTGATATTCCCCTGTATTATTGTGTTATTACAGTGTTATTACCTGGAAGGGTGTGTTGATACGACTGACCAGTGTGTCTAAGATGTGGACGTTCTCGTATCGATGTAACAGGATGAAGGAGAGGAAGGTCTGGAGCAGAGCTGGTTCAGACACACTTCTGAGAAACAGGTCCAAGTACGCTGTGGTGGTCATCACCTCCTCCAGGGTGATCTGTGTACATCACATATACAGAGTTAATGCATCACTACATAAAGTATGGTATCTATAATGGTCTATTAAATTTAGAGTAATGCCTCAGATTGAAATGTGTGCTTTTTCACTAATGTTTGGAGTGTAACAGTGCCCGCCCCACTCTGGTTCTGGACATAAAATTTGAATTTATTTTTAGGAGTTTAAAACACTGATGGAGGCTTGCCAGCTACATGGTAACTCATAATTAAGAGACCTGCACGGGACTGACTTTTCAATTCCACTCCCGCCCCATCCCGAAGACTTTCTGTCCACTCCCGCCCAATCCCAAGAGCCTTCCGCTGTCTGCCCGCCCGAGAGATCCCCGCGGGTCCCGACGATTTTTCATATGAACCGTGAATACGCGTTTTTATTGTATTTTTCCTGTGCGCACCGTGCAAGACTGGAAAGGCACTCATACTGTGCTGCATGTCACGTGACATGCTCCAGGGGAAGAGCAGCTTAGAGGAGCGGCCTGTCTGCTGCGCGCTCACTCACTGACCATACTGAACTGTGACACTCACACAATTTGGGATTGCACGGGACCCGATGTGTTTTGGTCTGCCCGCTTGCTCCCGCCCGAGACCACGTAAATACCGCCCAATCCCGAAGAATTTGTGACGGGTCCCGCGGAACCCGCGGGATTTCCCGCCCATTGCAGGTCTCTAGTATCAAGCATCACCAGCTCAGCTCTGCAACACATTGTAAAGCATTTAACGCCCACTCAAACTGGCAAATTAACTTGTTCTCTTATTTACCTGTGCTAGGAAATGTAATAATTCCTTTTTACCTCCTCTCACTGAAGATCAATGTCAGAGAAGGCAGAGAGCAGTCAATAGAGAAAGGCTCATTTTAATCCATTTGGTGAATAACTGCGAACATGTATATGTACAAGAAGACTTTTTGAAAATGTCAGTCAAATCATGGACCTTTCATAGGTTTGCACATGAATAAACCTTTCCACTATAGCTTCCAAGGACAATTGTTTTTTTTTGTTTCTGTCTCAGTGACTTGTCTTCAAAAAGCACAGTGTATGATGGCATTGAAAAATCATGCATGTATAGTAATTCTATTGTAAACAGGATCTGGAAACTGCATAACTATACAAATTTAAAGGCAATAGAAGACAAAATGTATGATCCCTATGTTATTGGGAGGGGGCAAATTTTAGTCATGTGTGCTTTTCGTTTACAAGAGGAGAAAGGTTCATTCCCCACTGCTGGTAGTTTTAATTGATATATTAATAATTTTTTATTACCTCACTTATTATTACCGTGGGACCCTGTAATCATTAAGAGTCCTTTCCTAAGTCTACCTAGCCCATCGCTGCAGCCACACTTGCAGAGGACAGAAATGTATGTGACAGCTGGACTGAGAGGCTGTGAATTTGACTGGAGGCTGTGTGACAGATGATTCAAATCAGAGAGTTTCCACAGCTTGCCGTCATGTCACACACTTTGCTGTACATTCATTTATTCTCTCCGCACCGAGCAGCCTCGAAGCTTAGAAAAGTCACATCACTGAAACATCTCACTCAGACAAGGTGGACTTTTGGCCTAATTTCCTCCAGTCTCTTGCTCTAAGGACCAGGGGCGTAGAACAGAATTCTGGTCCATAGGTACAAACAATTTAGGTGGGCCCCCATGTTCATTTTATCAATATCTCTCAGGAAGAAAAAATAATAAATGTGATTTGTTGCTTAGAGTTACGATCATCAAAATGTAACTCTATCAATACAAAAAGAATTGACTTGAGCTATTTTACTCTCTGGTTTAAAGACAGTACTCCTCACACCTCTCCCACTCACATTTTACTCTTAAACTGATACAATGTTTTTTTGCCCACAAAAACACAAAGCACCAACTAGCTATTTTTCAACAAAATTGACATTTTAGATGCAAAACTGATATTATACAACTGAAGAATACAATATAGAACTATACGTGCTTTCAATTCAGCTTTAAACTACATGTTTTAGATTGTATTTGAGGCATTTAAAATTGTATCAAATTGTAAAAATAGTTCACTGGAGTTGAAAACAATTTCTAGTTGGACTTGCTACAATTAAGTTGAGACAATGAAAGATTTTGCTTGTAAATTATTACTGCATAATTTGTAAGTTTAGCAATACTTTTTCAGTGCAGAATTACTGAAATGTCATCTCAAAATTAGTGGACAACTCTCCTCTAAAAGTTGCCAACAATATCCCTCATTTAAGCAGGAACATCTTTAACATACTTTATAGGAGAAGGAAGGAGGTGATGAATATGAATTGACTTTCATGGGAGGATTCTGAGCATTTTCTGAGATACTGCACTTTCTCAGAAGACTTCAAATGCACTTAACTTCCGCACATACATCAAGGTACACTTTAGAGGCTGGCCCCAGTTTCACCTAATGCTTTTCCTTAATTAAGCAGAGCAATCTTGTCACCAAACGCCTGAGTAATTTCATCTGGATAGTCCTGGCTTCACAGATTACCAGCAATTTATATACTATCTCTTTTAGGGTTTTTAATGAAGTCACAATTGCAGGAATATTCAAACTTCGACTTAAAAGACTTTTCTTTCCTTTTACACCGTTGAATTATTAAAATACATTAAATATCTGTTTTATAACACAGGGGACACCATAGCAGAATGTCTTCTAAAAGGCACAAGAGTCAAAAATCTCTACTACTTCTCCAAAACAGTATTTTTATATGCTGCTAAAAAGTACATTTTTGGCTAACTTTTACTAAATGCAACTTCAGTCAATGCTTTACTTTGCATGTTTTTGGACCCATAGTTGATTCTGATACCCAAACTGTTAAAAGTTCACCCTGCATCCAGAGGACTCGTCAGTTCAAATCTCCGCCCAAGTTCATCCTGTTGCTGTGTCCCTGGGCAAGACACTTAACCCATATTGCCCATGAATGAATGTGGTCAGAGGTGCTGTAGATGCATTATTAGTATAAGGTCACCCAAAAGTTTAACTCAGTAAATCCATTATTCAATACAAGGCCAATAGTGAAAAAGGCTTCATAGCATACTACTTTAGCATTAGAAAGATAGCAAATTTAGGAGAGCAGCCAACCTATAATGATGCCAATTTGGTTGCAGAGTTGAGATTTGGATTGCACATACAGGTAGCTTAAGGTTATGACATGATTAGATAACCTACCCCAGCCCTGTATTTGTTCTCAGTTAAATGTTATATCTTCATTTATTCAAGATCAAAAACATTGGTTTGGTCCCTACAGAGAATTCAACCCTCAGGTCATGATCATTGCTTCTAACCACAACAAACGCAATTAGCAAACAACCGCTAATGCTAAAGATGCTTAATGCATATGGATGAATGTGTGTTTTTTTAGGGTTTTAACAAGCGCCAAGAGGGCTTTGTGCATGCATGTATGTGTTCTCTGTATGGTGCATGCTCTGTGCTGCTCGGAAAGTTTTTCTCATGCAGCCTTGTTACATCTCAGATTTAGACCTATATTTAGATCAAACGAATTCTTGATGTCAGAGCTCTGTTTTTAGCCCCAATAAACTCCGACATCACAGTATTATTCTCTCATCAGAAAGATTTGCAAGTAAAGTTGAAATTTCTCTATTGCAAAAAATCCCTGCATACAATTTCTATACATCCTTTTGGCATATTTTGGGAAACGGAGATCTTACAATAATAGGCGTATAAAACCACTCTTTCTTGTTGGATTTTGTAGTTATTAAATACACCAAATTCTTATACTTCAAAACAACAAAGAAATAGGAGACGACACAAACTGCAAGACATTTCCCCAAGCAATAAAGTCTACTTCTATGGCAATGACCCCTTTGAGGACATAACACAGCTTCAGCAGCATGAAATAAAATGGGAAGAACACAGGACAATGGTAAAATGCCAGAATCTTTAGCACGCCTCCGAGCTATTCATAATATATTCCATTTCGTGTGCCCTTTAATTTTAGCAGTCCACCGTGCACCTGCAATAAATGCCTGTTTCACTGTGGGGTGGTAAAATCATAAAATTGATAGCATTTTTTACTTGGGTCCAAAATGCTAGCTCGCTACAGTATGATCAAATTAATACTAACTGCATAAAAGATTTAATTTCAAATTATATGTAGAATATGTAAACTTTATATGCAGTAAATGCGTAGAATGTTAATTTATAAAATGGAGGTCAAATAACTTAAAATCTGATTGAGATTATTCCAATTAAAACAATTTTATTATATTTTGTCCTAAAACCTAGTTATTACTGAACGTTCTGGTAAAAGAAAGTCATTGGGCCCCTCAGACAAAGAAACAGGCCCCTATGAATGACCCCTAGTTAGAAAAGGGCCCAAACCTCCCACTGTGTTTTATGTAAAGCAGTAAACAAAGAAAGTTCAAAAATTAGGAACCATGTAATTTTGCTATAAGCCTCTTAATATGGTCAGATCTGTATAACCAAAAACACCCACACCACACAGCCAGCTGGAATATTTGGACATAATTTGAAGCATTCTTGATTAGTGTCCTTTCTATTTCCACTAATTACACACATGTCTTGGATGAGGGGCTGAAATCATATTTGGCACGTTGCTCAAAATAATCAAACTAGGGCTGCAGCTAACGATTATTTTGCTAATCGAATAATCGGTCAACTATTTTTTACAATTAATGGGTTAATACCGAGTAGAGGAAAGTGGGTAAATATGAGAGTTTTAACCAGGTGAAGTTAAAATATGCCATCCGAAGAGTTGTGGACAGAGCATATTTTTTTTTCATGCTTGTAAAATCTGAGCAAATGGCATGTTTTAGAGTCTGTATACCCCAGTTAACGATTCGATTACTAAATTGGTTGACAATTATTTCAATATTTTTTCATACACCCCCTTGTCTTTCTGCACCAGTTTCATCATTTGCCTTTCTGACTCCATATCACTTGTATGTATCAGCATCTTCAGCTCATTCTCTAGAGACACAGCTTATCTCACTCCAGGCCAGAGCACTCCCGCGGGACGTCCCAGTCACAGATCCACCGAACACCAGGAAACCCCTATTGCACCCCTCTCCATCCTCCGTCTCATAGTAATCAAATACCTGCTATTAATGGAGCGTACAGGGTGCAGTGGTCAGGCTAAGTGTGGGTATGTGTGTGTGTTATTGTGATCAATAGTTACTCTCACAGAAGGAGTGGATGAGGCGTTAAATATAAGACTATAGGTCAGAGGCCATTCCTCCTTAATACACAATGTCTGGTGGCCTATTTTCAACAGAAGGCACGTGTCACTATCTGTAAATTGTTTAGTAGAGCATTAGTCTGAATTTAAGTCTTGACTAGACATGCAGTAAATATATATATATAAAAAAAGCTAATGTCCTGTGATTATTATTGGTAATATCACTGATTGTTCGGGATTGGTAAAATAACAATAATGCACACCACAACACTTTTATAGATACCCAAAGATGTTTTACAGTTGTATTATTCATTCACTCCACAGTCAGAATTTTGGTGCTAAGCTACTTGTATAGCCACAGCTGCCCTGGGGCACACTGACAGTCTGTGCCTACAGCCTCTGTGACCACCACTTAACATGAATCACACAACCACATTCATTCATAAGCAGAGGGTTAAGTGTCTTGCCCAAGGACACAACAACAATATGCACAAAATAGGCTAATCCTTTAATAACAAACAATACAGGTGGACAGCTTCAGTTTAAAATTATTTTTATGCAGAAAGTAAATTTGTGGTGAGGTCTCATATTGAAAGTATGTGTTTTAAAGTAGCCATTTGCTAGTTCAGTGTAAAGTGTACTATGGTGCCAAAGTGGTTAACACTCCTGCCTCACTATGAGAAACTCATTTGTACATGTGCCCTTTCTGTGTGTAACCCTTCCTTTGGTTCATGAATTGTGAATGTAAGCCAGTCTGATCTAACTAATCAGTTTGCTCCATACTCAAAGACAGCTATGCCTCAATCACATGTTCTGCTAAAAATGTCACAGAAGAATAATGAATGAAATAATCAATTAATTTTGATTATTTTGTCTGCAAGGAACAGTTCATAAAGCTGGTGACGATGACACTGCTGATGACATGGAGAACTATAGGAGTCATAGCAGTGATGATTGTGTTTTTAATCTCAGTAATGTAGTGAAGGGGTAATGTTGTCTGTGTGATCTCAGATAAGGACCTCCTGTAAGTGTCCTCTCATCATGACTTCATTGAGACTTCAGCCTGACCATTATCTCAATCACCCTAACTCAATGTATATGTAATATAAACCATGGAAATATAAAACCTGGTTTCTATTGTAATCCATGTCAAAATATCAAAACTAAAAGCCCTCACCCCCCTGGTGATACATTCCTCAACTATCTCTCAATGGGAAATATATTAGAACCAGGCTGAATCAGCAATCCAGGTACCTGTTCCATTCAAATTCTGAACATTTGTGGACCCAAATGTGTTTGCCCTTGGTTGATCCAGTCTTCTCAAGTCACAGGGCTCAAGTAAAGTCTAGAGTCAAGTCTTTGCCCATTTTATCCAATCAATTCACAAGTCTCAAATTTGTGACTCGAGTCCAAATCACAACTTGTGAGTCCACAACTTCAAGTCATCTCAACCACCACCAAAAATATGAACTACAGGTTTTCTTCATATTATACTTCCAGACTTGAGCCCTCCAAACAAACAAAGCATAAATTGAGACACTGACTAATGCATCTGTTCTTATATGGATAATAAAGTGCTATAAACAGTATTTCATAGAAGGTGGTACCGTGGATGTTCGCCAGAAGGTACTGTAGTCATTGTGAGTATGTGACAGCCAAGAAAAAGCTCACCTGATGCCCAGCCACCTGCCATCTGTCTGCTGAATAATACCATTCTGCTGTACTACACCAAGAACCTGGCTACACCTGTCACAAAACAACAACACAGCAAAAAAAAAAGAAAAAATCACACAAATTCACACTTTCCAGTTTTATGGAACAAATATGTGCGAGAAATAGCATATCTTTTTCCATGGGTGAAACCATGTGCTTGATTCAAGACTATAGTCCAAATGGTACCATGGGTAGGTGGGCATTGAATTTAAGCAGGTTGAATGTAGGTGGACTAACTATTAAAGTATGTACAACCACAATGATTCATAGGCAATGTGGGTTAAGTGTCTTGCCTAGGGACATAACAGCAGTATGAGCTTGGACAGGGATTCAAACTAGTGACCCATCATCCTATTAATACCAAAACATACCTATAAAAGAATAAAACATTTATCTCATGGCCAGTCAATACACTTTATCTTTATCATTAGAAGGAGTCTGTACATCCAAAATCTAGTTACTGACTACATCAAATGTTTTTGCTAGCCTGGATTTCTTTGTCTGAAGCAGAATTTTGGATCACTTTGTACATTGAACTGATAGAAATCTGCATGCTCCAATATAATAATAGTTGTTATATCATACCATGTTCATTGAGGATTTTATAGTCCAAATTTGATTTAAAACATGCTTTCATCATTCACTGAGGCATATTATTGTTATATGAATAAATACAAATTAACTAGAAAAAGGAAGAAAATGTATGTTCCCTTATGCACTCCACCAAGCACCATTGTGATTCAGCACCACCCTTATGCAAATAGAGCCTACTGTAATTTATGGTTCAAAAATGCATACATTACATTTGAAGAGAAAACAATGTACACAGACCTGTCACATAGACCAATTGCAAGCTGCTACAAGATTCCCATTAACTGAACAGGTTTATCTATGTTATATTAAAACAATGTAACCCAATGAAAAACATATGAATAAAATTGACATCAGTCACACCCTATATATATATATATATATATATATATATATATATACTATAAGAACCCTTGTTACCGACGCCAGGAGGTTATGTGATCGCCTTCGTTGGCGTGTGTGCGTGTGAGTGTGTGTGCGTGTGTGTCTGTGATCAAGATTACGCAAAAACCACTGCACGGATTTGGATGAAACTTTCACGGAAGGTCAGCACATGTCCAACGAAGAAGTGATTAAAATTGGGTACATCTGCAATGAATATTAATTAAGTAATTAATTAATTAAGCTTAAACCTGAGAATGCAATAACTCAGAAAGTTTTTGCCAGATCTTTTTCTAACTTTCTGGACAGTTACATATAATGAAGACACTGACA
>JAVQKG010073330.1:0-11288 GCA_036025885.1 Hypseleotris bucephala
ATAGCGTGATCTAGGGCGAAACTAATTATGACAAATTTATTGTCACTGCATTGTCATCAAATACAGCATATATTGCGAGGAAACAACAGAATTAATGTTAAGGTCAACTGTCAGAAATGTACATAAAAATCTGAAAAGTCTGTTAAGGCCAAAGAAAAACTTAGTCTAGATTAGTCTTTAGTTCTCAACTTAGTTGTTTAGTGCTGGTTTAACCTCCCTTTTGTCTTGGTTTAGTGTTTGACTAAATCCAGAATCGTTTATTTCTATTTAAATGTACATTGTTGTAGCATGTTGTTGTTACTATATAAAAAAACAGATCCAAATATGGCCTTGTCTTTTTCATTTTCTTCTGTCGTTTTCAAACATAATTATCACACGTTGCATGTTTTTCTAACTTTGCAGCCCAAGTGTGAATGATGTTGCAATTCACAAGTAAACTGAAAATATACAATTAGCTAGTCAAAGTTGCTAATTGCACAAACACTATCAACAACAGCTTTATGCATTGGTAGCCTTACATGCTCTATTTGCAGTTTGGAAAGCACGCAGTGTGGACGTGAGGAGTTCTCACTGGTGACAAGAGGCGGCAATGGAAAAATAATTAGTGTTGCTACAGGAACCAAAAAAAAGTTTCCTCAGTTTGAGTTCAGACAAACACCGGGCCTCGAAACCTAAAAACAATCAAAGCCAAAGCAGTAAACATCTGGAGCTAGGAGACTGAAAGCTGTAGTCTGGAGATTTCCTAAAATGAGAAATTGCTTAAAAAAGTAAACAAAATAATTAAAATTTACTTTCTGACCCTGTTCTATGGTGTAAAGAAGGTAATATGATCACTGATTTGATGATGATGAAAGGCAACGGGAGAACTAGTAAAATAGTAATTATAATAAAAAAGTAAAATAATCATACTTAACATAATAAAGCAGGGTCAAATAGTGCATTTTTCTGTTTTTAAACAATATTTGAAACTTATTTTTGGAAAAGACCAGACCACAGCTTTAAAGAATCTATTAAGTGTATTTTTGTTCCGAGATTACCACTAGAGATAGGCGGCCCATGGGGGAACAACTGTGTAGCTACAGCCAATACCTGCATGTCCCTGTTGCACCTGCTTTCCCCCAAGTGTTTTTTCACAGTCCTCACTCCCACATTAACACATTTCTCAGGCTTTTGTACTCATGTCGCCTCCTCCCTATGTAACCACCTATCTCTACACACACACATATATATATATAGACACACAACCCAGCTCCTCTGTCTCTTCCACACACCTTTCTCTTGAGCGGGCAGCAGGTGTTGAGTTGTGTTTACCCCTCCCACCGCCTCCCTTTTTTTTACCTCTTTTCCCTACCCCTTCCCACTCTGCCTCTTTCTGGCAGCTGGTAGAAGTCTACAAAGGGGGGGCCATAACAGCTGCACACAAGGGCGACTGGAAAAAAAGAGAGAGAGAAGAAGAGGAAGAAGAGTGCACAAGGCAAACAGCTTCAATCCCCTCTGGGTTGTCAACTGCGATCCCTCCGCCATCCCAAACTCTGGTGTTTTTAAGCGGTGCACACACAAGGATAAACTGTTGTAGAATACACTAAGTGGCCACTTTATTAGGTAGAACTTGTCGGCAAACTACTTCATGTTTGGTGATCTTTTGTGTTCAAAGTTAGTCTTCTGCAGGCTTTGATGTAATCTGTGGTCTTATGTTGGCTTTCCACTAGTCTCTGAACTCTGCCATCAACAAGGCATTTTCATCCACTATACTGCCACACACTGGATATTGTATTTAGTCATTCGTTAAACTCATGGAATGCCTGTATGTGAAAATGTTAACTTCTGAAATAGTCAAAGTCCACCTGACACTAACAATCATGTTCAAAATCACTAAGACACTTTAAATTTACGCAGTTTTCTCTTGAACATCTATAACTCTGAACTTGTTGGCTTGATGAGGCCTAACTAATAAAGTGGCCAGTAAGTGTACATCACAAATGTTCTTTTTTCTGTGACCTTTAAAAAATTAAAAAGTTATTTAAAAAATGTCACTTTGAAATAAAAACATTAATTCCGATAGCAATAGCAGACATTCTCTTCTGCTGAGTGTGTGTCTGTGTGTCTTTTCCACAAACAGCATCAAAATACATGAGATCAGCTCTTAGGCTTTGTTTAGCCCTGGCAAGGTTAGGCCAGCCTCATTCCAAATTTCCTGAGGGGGAACAGAGAGAAAAACGATTCCATGCAGATAAATCACTCGCTCAGATCAAAAGACAAATCAGTGGCAAAGACAAAAGATGCTGACTCTTTGAGAACAATAGAGACAGGGAAACAGTGGTATCCGAGGAGCCGGCCCTAGAAGATCCCCGGCCACGCTCAATCAAAAGCCCAACACACTGGCTTTGCATAGTAGGTCAAATAAACTTTACAAGGAAAAGTATATTTAAGCTTTGAATTCCGAGTTGTATTCTAAGAAAGTTTCTATGTTTTGCGAACTCATCATTTTTAGGTTTGATTTAATAGACAAGCCAAAAGCGGAGAGATGTCCTGGTTGGAGAAGAAAAATGGTAAGGAAAAAGAAAGATAGGGGTAAACTATTTGATATAAGGCGTTGCTGTGTGTGGGTAGCTGTCATTTGGCTGTGATCTATGTGTTGAGGCTGGCTGTCTATAGTTTTAAAGGGGAAAAAAACTGTCCTGTCCTGTGCAGCCCTTCACGCATGGCGGCCCCCGTTCTTTTATTAACTTCTTCAATACAAGCAATAAATAAATATATGGAATCCACAACTCTTTATCGTCCATTCACGGTTTTCGGCGAATCAAGGTGTCACAGCGGAAAGAGCCCTTTGGGGAAAGTCACAAGCCCCTCTCACCGATATTGCCTCCTGATGCTTGAGTGCTATCAGAGGGGCACTTTTATGGCTTAAAAAACATGACGAAAAAAGGTCATAGCAAAATCACCTTCGCTTTAAAGCCCGTTTTATAATGTTGAGAGACAAATTACGTACAAAAAAAAATCACAACCGCCAGTATTTGATCCCCCTCCTCAGAGATCCATGTATGATAACACATCAATTTAGATTAAGGTGATATGAAAGAGAAATGTAAAATAGGTTGCGAAAGGGAGGAGCTGCGTTTGAGATGAATAAAATAATGTTAAAATTAACACGGATGAGCTTGACCTGTGAAGTATACTTAATACTTTACACATAGGAGCGGATTGTGCGGCTAGGCTAGTCAGAAATGTCATTGGTGTTTGAACATATGACTTTATTTTAAAAATCAGCTGGGAAAAAGGTCAAAGACTAAATTGATGTGGATAAAGAGTTCGAGTCAAAATGATTCTACCTCAAGATCTATCAGTGTTATAAGGTAAAAGAAGTGGTATTCCCTTTTTTATTGGAGTTTCAAACTAGTCCTGAGTTAGTCCTAGGTTGGCTCTGGTTTAGATTCACTGTTCTTTTATTAAAAATAATTTGAGGACTAGGTCAAATGATTTACTTAATAGATTTGGATAAAGAGTCTCATTGTGGTGACAGACACTAGGGAAGATTAGTGTGAAAAATATATCAAGAGTCGAGCCCCAGAGTGAAACTGACCCTTGCTGGAATTGCTATCTGCAGTCCAAACAAGTCAGATTTGATAGTGCTGTGCTGGCCTGGGACAGAGGGAAAAACAAGCCACACTACCACAACAAAGACAGGAAATTCAGCATAGATTCCCTACTTCTTTCTGCTGCCTGGCTTTACCTAACACTGCTGTGGTATAATGGAGAGAGAGCACAGTGCCCGGATCTGGCATAGACACCTGTGACATATTTTCTTGGAAAGTAGGACTGGGCGATGAAACCAAAAATGTTAATTATGGCAGCATATTTCAAAATGATGATTGTATTTGGTGTCATCTTTTACAGTCTGTACAGTGGTTTGGGATGCAAAAAGAAAGACAATTTTTTTGCTTTGGTCAAATTGTGTCAAAAATGTTAAATTTATAAATAATTAAAAAGTGGAATTCTCAAGGGTTATAATAAATCAAAATAAACTAAAAAAAGGGACGTGTATAAAGAGGAAGTTGTACAAGAAAACCTATAAATCCACCATTTATATGTATCACAGTATATGGATTTGTCATATCATACAAGAAAAAAATGGTCTGAAACGATATATCACACAGCCCTACCTAACAATGCTGGTAATAGAGAGAGAGAGCACAGTGCCCGGAGCTGGCAAAGACACCTGCAACATATTTTCTACCCCCGCCGTCCCATACTACCCCTCCCTCTTTTACCCCCCCTTGCTCTTCCCACCCCCTCGACATTAAAGTCCTTCACAGAAATCAGAATTTAATAAATCACCCCAGAGCCTGACAGAGTTTATCTCCGGGGGTCGCCTCCGCTGCGCCGAGACTCACAGACAGACAAAGCGTGGCCCGATAAGATGTGAAATTAAATACAGTTAGCAGTTTGAGACAAAGGAGAGAGAGGGTGTCACGGCGCGCTTTGTACGGTGTAAATGGCTTGGCTGGCTGCTTGCTTGGTCGGGGCAAGTGCATACCGGTAGACTGCGACTGCGGGTGATTCATTTTAGGTTTCCTCTCACATTTAGCCTCATTTGCATCATCCACTGTCAACATATCGCCTCGCGCAGATACGTTCAAGAGCTTTCATTATAGGCGTCCAAGGGGCTGACATCTCTCTTTTTTTTTACGCAAGATGCAATGTTATTAATCACAGGCTCCACTCCGGTGTGGACTCATCTCCATCACAGATCAAACGCTATCTGCCTGTGTTTCCTTTCATTCGCCAGACAGCCCTGACACCCGCCATCACCGCGGCTAAAGGAGACTTATGGGGGAGTGTGTTGAGGGCTCAGACGACCTTATGAATGCAGTACATAAGCATTTAGCCACGCAGAGGAAATAAATGGAGAGGATTTGTTCGACACCGGTGTAGGATCTGACAGCCTCCAGCAGCAGGAACATACAGCGCAGCACTAAAACAACTCAAACAATTAGGGTGTCTTGGGGAAATATTAAATAATAAGAATGCAGATTTATAAAGTGGTTTCTAAAGACCCAATGCACATTACATTTGGGTGCATTCAATCTCCAGACACACACAGGTGGCCACAGGTGCCCTTAGGCGGACCAACAGAAACCTGGCTAAAATTCCACATCACTGGCCTTTTCGACCACTACACACATGTGATGAACATGCAGTATAAAAATGATTCCTGGGATTCAGCAGAACTACCACTTCCTGGATACTGTATCTTTTTCAAACAATTCTCTATCAATATTATGACATAAGTGAAAATCCCTGTAGAATGATTTTTTTAAAATAGAAAATACATTGCCATGCCACAAATCTTATTGATTGTGATGCTTGGTTTGAACTTCAGTGCATGGCTGGCTTTAAGCAATATTACAGACTGATAAGCCATTTGAGGTCACAGGCAGGCAAATAGGTCTACCTAATAAAGTGGCAAGTGAGTGTATAAAATATCTATGTTTGAAAGGATTTGTTCAGTCCTAGTTGGATCTGTCAGGCACATACTGTATATACAGAGCAGTACTAAAAACTCCGACTGTAAAACAATTAGGGCAAACATGCAATATAAAAGTGCTGCCTGGCATTATAAAGAAAGATGATTGCAATGCTTTTATTGCGTATACACTAATATTCTTTTTCAATTAGGCCCCAGTCTCAAATCCACATCAGGATATGGCAGAGCTCAGCTGTTCACCGCTGATTTTTCCCCTCTGCTCGGTAGTTAAGAGAAAGCACAGTCAGGTTTCCGGGAAGATGCCGTGTGCAGGTTGTTTAATAGGCTTAGCCCGACTGCTGGACCTGACCTTTCCCTTCAACAATACTAAGGCCGACTGGGTTGAGGCCTACTATGGGAGCACACTGACCCATGGGTGAAGGCCTAATCTTCTACAGCTTTATCTTCTGCACTGGCCAGACACAGGATTGTAGAAATACTGTGGTCCAACAAGAGTATTTTAGGATGACTGCACATGTGACAAAATAATTCTACTTCAACATCTCTGAATAATATTGGAAGGTAAAAGATATTGTTGGAAGAAGTTTAATCCTGGTTTAGATCTGGTTTTACTTTTTCCATTTAATTGCTGGTGCTGGTTACAACTAATTACCGAAGCCAGGAGGTTATGTGATCGCCTCCGTTGGCGTGTGTGTGCGTGCATGTCTGATCAAGATTACGCAAAAACTACTGCAAGGATTTGGATGAAACTTTCAGGGAAGGTCAGGACATGTCAAATAAGTGATTAAAATTGGGTACATCTGCGATGAATATTAATTAAGTTATTAATTAATTAAGCTTAAACCTGAAAATGCAATAACTCAGAAAGTTTTTGCCAGATCTTTTTCTAACTTTCTGGACAGTTACATATAATGAAGACACTGTCATATGTTGACTTTGGTCCTTCTATGATAAATAATAATTTATTAATTAATAATAATTATTTGGAACACTTTAATTGAGCCTTTAATCCTTCAATAACTCCAAAGGTTTTTGACAGATCTTTTTCAAACTTTTTGGGCAGTTACATATGATGAATACGTTGAAATATGTTGACTTTGGTACATCTGCAATTAATATTAATTAAGTAATAATTTATTAATTAGCTTAAACCTAAGAATGCCATAACTCAGAAAGTTTTTGCCCCATTTTCTTCTAACTTTCTGAACAGTTACATATGATGAAGATGCTGAACTAGACTGAGTTTGGTACTTCTACGATGAATAATAATTAATTAACAAATTAATGACTTTGAGCATTTTATTGGAATGATTAAGTGAACATTAACCAAATCTCATGAATTTTGCCACAGTGATCTGGGCTAGGGTCTAATTAATGGATATATGCAAATTATTACGGTTGAATAAAGAATGCCTCCATAGCACCCCCATGTTTATGACTCCTATGGGATTCTGGATACATTTACTTTGTCGGAGAGCTATGAAACTTGGTACAGTGATTCTCCACATCGTGCTGAACATAAAATATTATTATGGCCCCGCCCTATGACAAACAGGAAGTCGACCATATTGGATTGAAATTAGGAAGTCAGGTATATTTGACAGCCTCTAACTTACACATACTTTGCCCGATTACATTCAAACTTGAAACAACCTATGCCTGAACATACTGTATCTAACCAATATGATGTATGTTACCTCAATAGCGCCACCTATGGACGACATGCAAAATGTTTTTTCAGGGAAATTTACAAAACTTGGCAAAAGCATCCTTCACAAACATCCAGACAAATCTAACACACCAAATAGACTCTTCCTATATTTGTCATGGTTTGGGGGCGGGGCCTCGTTAACAATACCCTTAGACATCACAGATTAAAGTAGCAGTTAGTGCCAAAACATTGCATAGAGGAAATTAGCTGTCCTGGCGTCGGTATGCACTCTCCGAGTGCTTTCTAGTTATTATTGTTAAGAGGTAATACAGTAATTCAGACACACATGCCAGAGCCTATGTTTCCAAATTAACACAACATCTACTTGATGATTTCTGTTATTTCAGAAAAGGCACTGTTTCTGAAGCCCCTAGACCTTTTTCCATATATACTTTATATTACTCATTTTTGTACTGATTTAATGTTCATGGCTAATGTAACCGTACATTTACATTAGCTGCATGCCATTTGGTCTAACTCTAGTTTACATGATTGGTTATGTTGTCGGAATATTTGTAAGAAAAAGAGAGCAGCTCTTTTTTTTTTTTTAATTTACAATATAAATCTCAAATTTGCACAAAATGTCACTTACGCCCTTGAGATTTTTGTCTCCTGGATGTTATAAAATTTAAAGGGAGTTTAATGTATCAAGTGCACAATAGTTACCTATTGGCCATGTATAGCCGGTCAGCAGGTTGAAGCTGACCACCCTCCTTTACTTTTGTTCACAGATGAGTGGCATGTTTGAAAACTGGATGCACAAGCTCGTCTCAGCTATGATGCAGAGGGAAAGTGATGCCAATGTGGTGGTTGTGGACTGGATATCAATGGCTCAGCAGCTGTACCCAGATGCAGTCAACCATACACGCACTGTTGGCCTCAATATTGCAGCTATGCTCGACTGGCTTCAGGTAAAACCCTAGGGGTAAAACTCACTCACACACATTATCTGTCACTCACAATAATTTGAGTACCAACATAATTCAAATGTGGTGGTTTTCTAGTAATGTTTGACATCACTACATTGACTGATTATGTTTGTTAGACTTGTAAACTTGCTTCCTAAACAATCAAGCTATGGATTTAGTCATGCTCAAATGTTCAAGTCAAACCAAGTCGATGTTGGGTCAAGTTTTGTAGAAATTAATGGGTCTACTTGGATTTTGACTTCTTACAAGAGAGACTTGCTTGAGATTATAGAAAGGCAACACTAGCTCAGATAACTCAATTCTTAATGCTCCACTGATCATCACTGAACACACTAAATGACAAAACATGAAGCCGGTGCGTGTGTGTCTCTTATAAACGGCAAGTGTCTATAGTATTTAGGGCTGGGACAAAAATGGCTGTCATAAGTTTGCATGTGTTGGCTTCTTTGGATGATTTGTGGCACTGTCACGATCAGACTTTAAGTGGCTGTTCTGTGCGTCATGGAAGCCAGTAATCTTGAGTGAAATATGAGCAGTTGAAATGTATGCAAATCTAAAGAATACTTCCAGCCTTTTGGGCATTGTAATCAATGCTAGACTTTGCACTTTTTCCTTTTCGTCATTGGCTATAGTTAGGTCAAGTTCTTGACTGGGTGGGCTGACTGTCCTGAAATTGGACTGTATGCAAAGTAAAAACCTTCATGCTAGTTAGTTGTAAACAGAGACAATGGGTGTTTGATTGATACAAACTAGGACAGATGGTGGAGGCGCTGTTGCATGGAGGGGCAGTCTGTATAGTACAGGTCCGGGGTTAACTGAGAAGGCCCCAGATCTAAGCATGACTGATTACCGCTGGCTTCAGTCCAGGGTGTTTGTGCTGATTAGTATTCACAATGTCCATCTTCTCTCTTTCCAGGATGAAACACAACTGCCTCTTCAAAACGTGCACCTTATAGGATACAGTCTTGGAGCTCACGTAGCAGGGTATGCTGGGAACTTTGTGCGAGGAAGCATCGGAAGGATCACTGGTATGTAGCAGCATATTGAAAACTCTAAAGGCATGAAGTGTTATAAACCAAAGCTGTAGTGCCCAAGATTAAAATAGGTTTCATCTTATTTGACCTCATTATCTTTCTATAAGGTCTGGACCCAGCTGGCCCCATGTTTGAGGGGGTTGAGGATCAAAAGCGACTGTCCCCAGATGACGCAGACTTTGTAGACGTGCTCCATACATACACTCGTGAGGCCTTGGGAGTGAGCATTGGTATCCAGCAGCCCATTGGGGATATTGACATCTACCCCAATGGAGGGGATGTTCAGCCTGGGTGTGCGATTGGTGATGTGCTGGCAGTGGCTGGAAGTAAGTAGCAGTGACACAATCTTTAAAATAACCCCATCATAGTTTAAGTTTGGTTAATTTAAAGTTGTATCTCTTTTATGCAGATTTCATGGCGGTTGTGAAATGTGAACATGAGCGTGCAGTCCATTTGTTTGTGGACTCTCTCATGAACAAGGACCACATGAGCTACGCTTTCCAATGCACTGGACCAGACCGTTTTAAAAAGGGCATCTGTCTCAGCTGCCGTAAAAACCGCTGCAACAATATTGGCTACAACGCTAGAAAGATGCGCAAGAGACGCAATAGTAAAATGTACCTGAAGACTCGTGCTGACACTCCATTTGGAGGTGAGTAACTCTAACCCACAAATGATCTATAAACAATAGACCTTGACTCAATCTAATAAACTAAAATAGTCCAAATTACCCTGTACTAACAATGTTTTTGTTTCTTAGGCTTTCACTACCAGATGAAGATGCATGTGTTTGACAGGAAGCAGTCAGTTGACCCAGATCCTACATTTCACATCAAGTTGTATGGTGCCCACAATGACACAAATGACATCTATGTTGATGTGTAAGTATATGCTCTTTTATGACCAGTTTCTTTAGGCTTTTATCAAACCAATGCTTAATCAATGCAGTTGGGTATCACTAATTGCTGTTTGAATGTAAATGTTCACTTTTCCTTTTTTTTTAGTCCAGATAGCAACGTTGGTGCTAATCTCACCAACACCTTCCTGGTCTTCACTGAGGAGGACATTGGAGATCTGCTAAAGATCCAGTTGAGTTGGGAAGGAGAAGGAGAGTCCTGGAGCTCTGTCTGGAAAAGTTTTAGGAAGAACTTCATGTCTTGGAACACCAACCTGTCCAAACCTGTGCTACAAGTCCGGCGTATCCGTGTGAAAGCTGGAGAAACACAAAAAAAGTAAGTTGTAGTAAAAACAGAAGCCCTCCCAAATTAAAATGCATTTATAAGGTTAGTGTCTGTGTTTAATGCAATTTTTTTTATTGAGGGTTTTTATGTTTTATGCAGGTTTACATTCTGTGTCCAAGATCCTTCAAAGATAGACATATCACCAGGAGAGTCCCTAACATTTGTCAAATGTCGTGATGGTTGGGAAGTCAAGCCAAGAAAACGGTATGCACATTTATAACTACCTCTAAATGTCAATTTTTGGGTGAAAACTAAATGTAGTCTTTCATTTCCAGACTAGCAATGTAATGACTTTGCGCTTCCAACAACCAATGTACCATCACCATGGGGGACCCAACATAGATACACGAGAAGCACGGTCTTCTTGAACAAGCACTTTTCAAAAAAATAGAAGATTGGTCAGCACATGGCGGCTGGACTCAAGCTCTCGAATTGTACTGGTTTCCATGGATACCAAACTGTACGTCTGTCCAGTGGGATCAAGAGGATAGAAGCAGGCCGTCTTAAGGGCTGAGGTTGTCTCGATTTTATGTGAGACTGGCCTGGAAGAGTTCCGGGACATTCTTTGGTGTGGACTAGTGAAGTAGAACATAGTTTGTTGTCTATGTGGACAAACACCAGCAATTGTGTAGTCGTGGTACTGTATATTTTAAACTATTTTTTTTATTTATAAGAAAATTAAAGCACTGCAAGACCAATGTTATTTATTTGAGAACACCCCACGGTTGAGCATTTCTTCTTCTTGATGCAGTATTTGCTTTGTTTGCTGAGTTGTCATGTATGTGGTGTATGTTGTATATTACTTTCTGCTGAGAGATTATATTGGTGAACACTGAAACTGAAAAGACAAATTGCACACACACTTTCTGTACATTGTGTTACTGTATA
>JAVQKG010073340.1:0-17092 GCA_036025885.1 Hypseleotris bucephala
ATATCTATTTTCCATCTATTTTCATTGTCATTATTTTGTCTAAAATTATTCTCATTTTGGACTTTTCCAGGTTTGGTTTCAGAACAGAAGAGCAAAATGTCGAAAACAAGAGAACCAGATGCACAAAGGTAAATGTCACTTCCTTCTCCTTCTTTACCATAAAAAGTCAGTTTATTATTAGCTTTGTCATTTTTTTAGGCCTATTTCAGTTTTCAAATTCTGACAGTTATATTTGACCATATTTTTCAAATGTATGTTGAAAATTGTGACCTCCTCATCTCACATAACAACAACTGTCTGGCTGTCTGACAGACATCTTTCCCTTCTCCCCAGGTGTTATTTTGGGCAGCGGCAGCCACCTTGACGCGTGCAGGGTGGCACCTTATGTCAACATGGGTGCCCTCCGGATGCCCTTCCAACAGGTAGGCCATGTTCTTTCTTTTCTTTATTGCTTTACAATGTGACAAAGCTTCTTTTGACATCTAGAAACATACTCATTATAACAAGACAGGATTACTGCAGAATAAAAATCACCACTGTTCCAAATGCAGGCCTTTGCGGGTACAAATGATAAGTCAGCACTTGGTTATGTTGAAAAGTGAAACAAAAAACAGGTCAAGCGTGCAAGATTTGTGTCCTAGGATAAGTGTCAAACTGTCTTCTATTTTTACACATCTAAAGGCTAGAGCATATTAACGAGTAGTATGCTGGACCTTAGCAAACCTTTCACCTCATATCTTTCTATGCGGTAGATTAGGCTGACGTGTGTGTGTGGATAGAGGAAGCTGGCTGGACATTTTATCCACCCATATATGTCTTTTTACTTCCTGGATGCAGTTGTGTATGCTTGACCCTTGTGAAAAAGCAGTGGCCTAATTAAGCCAATAGCGCGGCAGGCACGGGCACATAAAAGAGATGATGAAAGAGCAAAACGGAGTGGGCTCTGATGAATATTGGCATTGAGCTTCTTTGGCAGGACTGGAGGTTTAAGGCCTGCATACAGAGAGTGAATTGCGTGTGTAAGGGTTCTGCCCACAGACGCTGCACTAGTAGAATGCAATGGAGAAATATAAGGCGAGTGAATGGATGTTGGAAGATGTTGGCAAAAGAGGGTATGACTTGCATCTCAATGAGTGAAATGTTGAAAATGCCCTTTCGTAACCGCCTTTGCTGTCAAACAGAGTCCAACAAAGCAATAAATACGCACATAGTAACTGAGTGTTTGTAAAAGGATTCGAAGAGGACTCACAAACCTAATGCACCAATTTGTCAAATGTCCACCACCTGTTTCGTCAGGGGCAAGATCAGTTTCGGTCCCGCCTCCTACTAGATTAAAATTATACCCCAAATCAAGTTTCACAAAGTTAATTTAGTTTTCCGTTAGTGCCTTTGCATTTTAATCACACGCTCTGGTAGCATGCACATGGAAAGGACACAGCTGCAGTTAGTTACCTGAGTCTTTGCAGGAGACTTGGTTTGAATGCAGTGCTCCAAAACAGCTATTTGTGGTTTTGTTGTAATTTTCCATTTCAGTACAAAGTCAAATGCTAATATTCTTTGTAGAAGACAAAGCAACCTGAAACAGATAACACAAAGCCATCATAATGTGCTGTTTTTATTAGCTTACTTCCATGTGGTTTGAAATAACAGAAATAATTTAAAAAAATAACGTAGGCGCTGCTTTTAAATCTGAAGAAAGCTAATGCTTCATTTTTATGTCATCTTTATAAAATAATTGCCAAGATTGTGAAAACTGATATTCTATGCTTCTTACAGCCTCTTCCCTTGACTCAGGGATATGTCTGAATAAATATTTATAACTCCAAATATTGAATATCTTTTTAGTGCAAAATTGTTTATTTATGGAATTGAATATATAATCAGGATAACAAGCTTTCTGAGGGTATAACTCAGTCCTCAGTCTGAATTAAACAAATCAGTTCTGGGTCTTAGAAAGACTTTGATTCTAGATGGATAAATTGGACTGGTGTCATTTCTGTGAGAAATGTATGATTCATTAAGTTTTAGAAAAGCTGACATGAAAAAAGGTCTGAAGCTCAGAGTGCAGGCCCTAAGTATTTTCTTAGAAAACACTTTGTAAGCAACAGCTTCGAGGGGGTAAAATGTGAGGGCAGGTTTAATAGTATCAGCCTGTGAAACCTAAACCCTTACCTCTCTTCACACTAAAGGCAGAGGCCGGGGCGACTAACTCCTGTTTTTTGTGCAGGTTCAAGCCCAGCTCCAGTTGGACGGAGTGGCACACTCACACCCTCACCTGCACCCTCACCTGGCAGCTCACGCCCCCTACCTGATGTTCCCGCCCCCTCCTTTCGGACTGCCAATTGCATCGCTCGCAGACTCGGCCTCTGCGGCGGCGGCAGTGGCAGCAGCGGCCAAAAGCAACAGCAAAAACTCGAGTATCGCCGACCTGCGACTCAAGGCAAGGAAACACACGGAGGCGCTGGGACTCTGACCCAACCGGGCTGCTTCTCCGCTCGCCTGACGCCCATAGTCGCCTCTCACACCAGACTGAGCCTGTGAAAGGGCCTGACACTCACAGCTAAAACTAAACGAAACAAAAACACTGAGTGAGCATGAAAGAGAGCAACACAGACACACAGGGGGGAGAGGCAGAGGGGGAGGAACAGTGAAGGAAGAAAATACAAAGGAGGGAGCCAAATTGTCACAAAACCAGCTGCCAAAACAAACCACTTGTAGAGAACGGTAATGAAATACCAGTGAAATCACCTTGTACTTTTTGCCCAACAGGCAGGACTTCTGCGGGGCCAGTGGCTCAGTCCACTCCAGGCACAGCTCACATCCCAAGGACCGTACAAACACATGTGGATGTCAGTCTGAGGGCCCGGCCGAGCCCAGCAGACCAGAAGAACAAAAGCAAAACGGGCAAACGGGGCAGCAGCGGGGCCTAAAGAAAAGGCTCCTGCCTGCCTCCATATTGACAGTGACAGAGGGGTTGAGCATGGGGAAAACAGGCCCACACAATACCACTTTTCCAAGATACCCTCGTCTCACAAAATAAAAAACAAAGACAAACATGTTAAAAAGGCCATATTTGTCTCCAACCACTGTGTTCCCTGCTGCTGCCGAGTGCATGAGCTCTAAAGGAGGACCGCGGACTGGCCTCTGTCCCACAGACACACAGCTCCACTGTTTTTAACACTGCCATTGCTCACAACTGAACCTGCAACGTGAATGCTCTCCATTACGGTTTGATATCTTCCTCATGGACTTATAAAAGCAACAACTCCTCTTTTGTTTTCTCTGCGGCAGAGAGAAGAGACATTATTCTATGTTAGCAATTTCTCCTCGTGGCATTGCTCTCTGTTAATTGTGTTGTATTCTGGGTAAAGAAGTGAAGATAGCCTTTGCACTTCAGGTCTTGTATGTGGGTGTTTACAAATGGCACTACAAGCAGATACTACTTTACTAATTAAAGGGGGCGGGGTTTGATATTGTCATGTGATCCTCAAAAAGGACTTGGATAAAGGGTTTAATTATACTTTTTTTCTCTTTTTTTCTAATTCTGGGGAAAGCATCAGTCAAACTGAAATGCAATGGTGTGCAGTTTTAAGTGCAATACTGTAAATAGCAAAAAGTAAAAACAACTAGCAGTTAATCCTCGATAACAGAGACCCAATAATGGCTCAATTATTTTAATGCACTGTTGAAGTGTTGAATTTCTTTGCAAAAAACACCAAGTGTATATTTTGTGAAAGAAAAGCACTAAAAACCAGGTGCCAACTCTTTTTTTAAATCAGATTTCTGAACATCAGGTACATTTTGTTGTATGTTGAGGAGACCTGAGCACACTTTTGGATGCTACAGATATTAAGGATATGGAAAACATTTTAGAAATAGTCCAATTAGCACTGTAACTCAGCCAAACCGTTGTTTACAATATGAGCTTAATTCTGCATGTTCTGTGTCACATGTCATTATTGATTTCTCAATTAATTCAGTGTATTTGAGCTCCAAACAAGACAACAACACATTTACAATTAGAGGATTTTTTTTTCTGCTGTGGATAACCATGTGGATAATCTACATCCTTCAGTGTCCCAAAATCATCTGTGGTATACAGATCTCAGTCTAGAATTGTTTATCTATGTCTCCATTTTAAATTATCATATTGGTGTTTTATTTATTAATTTGAAAGTTTATGAAAGATGAAATAGTTGAACTACAAGTGTACATTTTTTCATGGCTTTGCATTTATTTTTGTATGTTTTTTAAGTGTTGAATCTGAATTAGGAGGTGTGGCTGTAGTGCATTGTTGGCCTATAATGTAGCGTGTCCGAGTTTACAAACATTTCAGGGATGGTTGAATTGAACAATACTCCATGGAATTTGTTGTACCCATTCAAATTAATGTCCATTTCATATGCAAGCATGCCTAAACATGAATCATTGTATCATTTGTTTTCCCCTTTTGATTCACAAAATATGAATGTACATCTTGTACAAGTAAACTATCAATAAAGTTATAAATATTTGTACCGAGTTTTGGAATACTTGGCCCTAATAATATTATTTTTATACAATATTTGAGCACCTATATTGAAACACAATCAATATATATTGATAGGCGTCACATTAAACAAACTATTATGGATTTTTTCTATTTTTAATTTTGTATTGGCATTTAGTCTTGTCTTGTAGACAGAGTAAACTTATATGAAGTAGAGTGTAGTTTTATAACACTTAACTTAAAACTAAGCTGTATGATACTACTATCTAACATTTTACATGTCTAATTTAGTTAATTTAGTTTTAGTTAGTAATAGTCAGTAACAATTCTCCCTTTCTTTCCACTATGTAATGTTGCTATCACTTTGGACCTGTCTCAAACTATCATTCAATACCAATAGGACAGAGGTGACATGCATGGAGCTCAACTCATCATCTCAATTCTGAGCCTCACATTAACGATAAAACTGAGTGGCTCTAAACTCCTGAAACTGGTAGCAGCGGCTTGGAGACCATGTCTGTGTTTTGTGTAAAGATATTGAAATGAAGGTTAGAAGTTAGTGGTTTTTCATCTGTCTGCATTAGGGCTGCACAATATTAAATAAAAATGTGATATGCTGTTCACAATAACAATATGATCAGTAAAATCAATTAAACTTTATAAAGAGATTAAAGGCTATAGACACACTGGTCAAAATTAACGACTTACTAAAGATCAAGCCACGACTAATTTTTGGACTAACTTGGGGGTACATACTATCACTCGAACATTACATTATTAAAATACATTTATGTTTATTCTTTTGCGATATAATATATTATAAATGAATACAATAATTTTGCTGTATATTCTGCAGCCCTGTCTACATTTCACACAGCTCTTTCCTCTTGTAGCTGCACATACTAAATTCAAAATCCAAAATAGTCTGGTTTTCAAGTATATTAACTTCCCCTCAGAGCTTAATTCCAGATGTGTGTACACAAAGTAATTGCACCATGTGGTATAGTGGCCTATTGTCTGGACCCCATGCAGGAATTAGCCCAAATGGCGTCCCGTTGAGTGCAATACCCCCAGAAGGTCGTTGCACGTTTAATTTGTACCTCTTTGCTCATACATCAAGATTGAGTGATATAGTCGCAGACTGATGGCTACGTATTTACCCAGTGACCCTTCGGCTGGGGGCCTGCTGCCGGGCCGGTCCTGGAAATAACAGCATCCTTTTATGTGTACTAATAATTAGCACGGCACACACGGCCATCCATCAAGCCCCAATGAGCCATGGCTGCTTTGTCAACATGTTCAAGCTCATAAAACTATTTATGTTGGCTGCAAGTTAGAGGTTCGCAATATAATTTATTAATAGTTTGAGGGAGTTTTGAATAGACGGCTAAGTTGAAGTTATGTCTGGGTTCATTGTTTTGTGCGTCTGAGCATGATGTTTATAGAAGACTTGACCTGCCCTTTTAAAACAAACCTATTATGACATTAAAGACACTTTGTAGTTGTTTCTTTATACGCATTCTTTCTTAACATTCCTCATTTAAAAACTAAATAAAACCAAGAAACAAAAAGAAAAACATTATGACTATAATTTTTGTCCCACACTAAGCACTTACTAACCATTTCTAAATCTTGCTTTAGCCGCTCATCCAAGTACTACAACATGGCGTGTCCAGTGGTCTAAAACTCAGTGCTATGCTCCTCTTGCCTCAAAGGTCAAGTGCTCGCGGGCCACGTGGAAATACTTTTTATCACATTTCATTCTCATAATCCTCTGTGAAATGTCACACACAACTATGATCAGGCGGAATGCAAGACGTTTAGTTGTAGAGCAGTACTATAGTGGTGGAGGAAATGACTAAAGCTATGGGCCTGACTTGGAGGAATATTTAGCATATGTCAGCAAGCATGAGGATTTTGTCCTATATCCCAAAAAGATTGTAGACAGAATTTTAGAAATTTTAAAAATGTTTGTTTTATTATGTTATGTTGAGATCAAGTTTAGTCTTGATTTAGACCTTCTTTTGTCTTGGTGGTTCAGTCCTGGTTTAGTTCTGATTGGCCTGGTTTAGGCCTAGTTAAAGTATGATTTAGCCTACTATTTTTTAATCCTGGTGTAGATAGGGTTTAGTCCTAGTCTAAAGTTTTATAACACTTTTTACACTCATTGTATTGATTCTTCCATGATTTTATGTCTGAATAGTTAGGTTACGGGTAACAGTGATATTTGAAAAATGGACTTCAATACTACGTACGGCCATGATCACAAATCCACAATAATTCAAGGCTCTTTTTACTTTTAGGCGACACCAAAAATAATCTTGTATTTGGTTTTCAATGAGAACGTTGGGGTTTAAAATCCTAGGTAAATTTTGTTCCGGCATTTTCATTTTGAGCTTGAAGTGAAGCCACCCAGAGACCCCTCAGCTGAAAACAATTGAGTCCAAAGTGCTGAAGTCACTGTGGGTCGGCCCGATCAAAGACAGCCTTTCATCCCCGGTTTGTTTGGGCTAGACTTAGATCTGCTTTGTCGGCTAATGCTCACAAATACTATAGCCTATCTGAAGTCATCAACAGTGCAAAAATATTAAAAATAACATACTAAGTCTAGGTCAACCCCATTTCTTGCATAAATTGAAACTGCCAAGAAATTCAACAAAGAAAA
This sequence comes from Hypseleotris bucephala, assembly GCA_036025885.1. Taxonomy (NCBI): domain Eukaryota; kingdom Metazoa; phylum Chordata; class Actinopteri; order Gobiiformes; family Eleotridae; genus Hypseleotris; species Hypseleotris bucephala. The sequence continues at coordinate 7,155 of JAVQKG010073340.1, forward strand.
TTGTCGAGGTAAGGTCACATCATGTTCATGATACATTGATTAGCGTTTCATTTTGGTCTGCATTTTTGAGTATTTTTTTAAATCCAAACATATTATGTCTCAAGGTAATGTCCCATCAAATTTAGGGTCATTACCAAGCCCCAAATACAGTATTTTGGCCACACTTTCTTACAGTTTTAGGGTCACATCCTTTTGATAATTCAGTGCACTCACGCATGTTGTTTAAGCATTTACAACAAGTTGGTGCAATGTGTAAAATGTAAACGTTAACACATTTTGTTTCCTGCCACCAATTTTTTTCAGCATTGTTCACCTTCATCTGTTTACGATCGGAACTGCAGGTGGCTGAACACTATATCAATGCAACTATGGGCCTTAGGCAGGGTACACTCGGGACAATAGCCAGTTAGTGGCAGGGCTGAAAATGATTTATCATTTGTCATTAGACTGACGTACCGCTTTATAATAATGGCACAGTAATAAAGCATTAATACATCTGTAATTAATAATAATTAAATGAATAAGCAGTTTATAGATACTTAATTATCCACAATGTTTACAATTTAGCATAGATTTACACATTTAACGTAGGGATAAAACATTAATAACAGTATTTATAACTCAATGGTGTTTTCTTAATGTAGTAACGCTTTGTAAATGATCAATTAACTGGTGACTAATGCTTTACTAATGCATAACTAATGCTTTATTAGTTATTCTAAAGCAGTACCGTCATGTGCTTTTTGTCTATTGTAAATAATTATGTGATTTGTGAACCATTTTGTTTCTACATTTTACACATTGTCCCAACTTTTTTTTTGTTTGAGTTGAAATAAAAGTTATAAGTTAAAAATGTAAAAAAATAAGTCTAGTTCTTTGTTTCCCTGTTATGGCTTATACAGTATCTTGCAGCTTCACCATTCTGCCCAAAGCATTTCACTTTTTGTCTCATTTTTGTTTTAAGGATGGAGGCGGGAGTCGGCGCTGTCCCGTGACAATCAGAGAAGGATTTGGAGCCAATGTAATGACTGTGAAAATAAGCGGAGGAGCTCATGTAAGTGATCCAAGGCTGTAATAGACTCGTTTAAGCACGTCTTCATTCACCACAGTGTCCCTGACAGTTTCATGTGTAAAGACGCTGAACAAACAACACTTAGGAAATTAATCCACTTCATTTTAACGGATCAATTTTCTCACTTTTTTTCAGAATTTGGAAAAATAAAAGTACACCTATTTACTACTATTACCGGGGAGCTATGGGGTTAGTAAATGGCATCAGTAAAAGTATCCTCACACCTCTATTACAAACTGTCATCACAAAAGTACTCAAAACACACACCCAAACTAGGATAAAATGTAATCCATTATTTTATTAATACATATTAGGGTTTAATATAAAGACAACACGATAAAAAATTACAATGAATTTATATTGAATAACACTAAATTCATTTACAGCTTACTCATTTTTAAGAAGCATATATTTCTAGAATAACATGTCTTTTTAACTGACCATAACTTTTACAGTAGTGACACTTTTATTTTGAAATAAAAGCCATCATTTGAACAAAGCAAAAATAATCCCTTTAGAAAATTAATCTTCACTCCTGTTTCTCTCTGTGTAAGATGCAGGATATAGCAGCACAAAACCATAATTAATTTTGAAATGTCCTCATTGAAGTGCTGACTAACAAACACTTCACATAGAGCTGTTTAAAAAAATATGTTTCTTAAATTGTCAAATCTATTTAGTGCATCCTTCTTCAAAGTGTTTTCTTAATTACGCTGCTTCAAACTGCTATTTAGACAACAAATTCAGCCTGAGAAAATAATCATTGCATATTAATGTGATCAATATCTCAACCAAACAGCAGTTTTACTTCCAGCCGAGATGTCTGCTCGTGTTCCCGCTGCATGCACTACCAGACTCGTAAGCCTTAAAGAAATGTTGTATATTATGTGTATCTAAATAAGTATGCAAATATGATTTAAGTAAAAAAGTTGAAACAGATGTCAAAAGAAGCCATTGTAAGAGTCAATTCAAAACCTTTATGAGCAACAGATAGCTCCAATGTCCCGTACCCATTTCACATAACATACTGTATTCTTTAATGCTTGTTCGCCCAAAATTACAGAACAGGTGCTAGATGTTTTATTTTGCTGCAGTTGTCCAAGTGAGGAAATGCTTCTAACTGCGATTTACATGATTGAGGAAATAAATAAAATAACAAAAAAACAGGTTTCATCAGTGACCATTTTTGTGGTATAGATGTATTTCTATAATTAAAATCACAGTAAAAGAAATATATTTTTGTCTCAACATTAGATACAGATTTGTAGCTTGTATTTGGACAAATCAAATTATACAGGTTGATTGTGCAGGATACTGTTTTTATGCACACATTTTGAGTGACTCAACCAATCACTGACCAGGCCAAACCAGATAAAATTGATTTTTCTACACAATAACTCCTAACTGAAAACAAATAACTATAGCTAACATGTTTAATTTTGCTTAATAATTGAAAGTAACATTTCCTAATAATATAATGTGCATAATTTGTTTCAGTTACATGTATTCTTTCTATGTAGGTCTGTAGTGCTTAAGGCAGATTGTACAAATACGTATAAAGCTATCAGATTTACTAAATATGATGATGTTAATGTTTGCCTTGTGTGTCCACACCAGATCATAGCACAGAAAACTTTTCTCTCTCCAGCGACAGAGCTAGAAGAGGCTAAACACATTAAAGTATCATGTCTAACCCAGACTTTCCAAGGCCAAAGGTCAACCCCCACCAAATTTATTTTAAAGAGATTATTTTGGCCAAAGGAAATGTTATTTACATAAGGCATGTTTAGCTGCCCAGTGTTAAATATAGCCTATAGATTTATTCCTGAATAAATAAAACTGAAGTTTCAATGATAATAATTAAATGGGTTCACTGAAATCTTTTGTAACTCAAACCTGGAAAATAAGACACAATTTTATGTCCTAGTCCATCGATCCAATTAATTCAAAATCTATTTAAATAAATACTTATTCAATACTTAATCCCTAAACCATATGGATAAAGAAATGGGCTTTACATTTCAATGTGCTTGCATTTACTATACATGCTAGTAAATGCAAGCATGTATGTAGAATTATACCTTCAGCAGAAATAAATGACTGTGTGAATGGAAGACGATTTTTCAAAACAAGCAAAATCAAATACATCTGAATATAAATGGCACAAAACATCCAGAAGAAAATAAAATAAATCCCACAACAATCCACGGAGGTCATCTTTATCTAAATGTCATATCCATGTCTGTGACCTTTGACCCTGCATGGATTTTACTGAAGGGAGTAAGGCCTCAGGGCCGACACAGACTTCCAGCACATACACTTCTTAACAATGGGTTACTTATTGGTCTCCCTTAAGGAAAAGAATATGAGAATATCTCAAATGATGAAGGTAAATGGGTCCACAAATGTCCAGAGGGGAGCTAGATTTTCTGATTACTACTCATCTCACTGTTTTCTAAATGTTTCATGCTTTTCTGACTCGTAATCAATAACTACGCATGCAGCCCCTCAGCCAGCATGGGTCCTTTGAAGCATGCCTTAGGAGAAGTTGTCAGTCAATGTAGGACTTATAAATAGACTGTGGGCAGATGCTCTCCCTATCAACCAAGCAACGCCAGAGTCCAAAATGTCTTTTGTCTTAAGCTATAAGTGTAGTATATATATATATATAGAGCACTCAAATCTGTCCAGCAGAAATATTTCTTAAAAATAAAACTCAGTATGGTCCTGCAATACTCAAATATAGTTTTAGTATAATTTACGTTTAACAGATAATTTAATGGGAGACCTTTCTTGACTGAACTATCTGATTATAAAGAGTCATAACCATTTTTGTTGATTATACTCAATAGTGACAAATGTATAACCAGAGTGTAGCATTAGAATGTGTTGGGGCATTTGTTGTATTAATAGTGCCCGTTTGCTAGTAACTTGAGGCATCCATTTGTGTGTTCTCTCTGTCATTCAAGCACTCCTGTTTCCCAGTTAAGCAACAGCACCATAGCATGACACAATAGCCTTGAATTTAAAACAATAAATAGAAACTGTGAAGGTTGTATGTTATTAGAAAACAATGTGAAATAAGTCCCCACTATAAAAAATAATACAGCTGCACATCTAAAGAGGCTTGAATTTGAAATATGAATAAATAACCTCAATAGCGTAAAATCCACCCAGCATGAGCAGAAACCTATACTTGTCATCTTTGAAATGCTCTAGTCTCTTAGGTGTTCACAGCTGTTAATGTGGGCATAATTTTACACTATGGAGATGATTATCTTGCAGTGAAAGATACACCAGTGAATCCAAGCGAGGCGGCTGTATGCTTTGAAGAGAACAGAGTACCTAATTACCCTTATTTACAGGATGCGTCTGAGTGTGTGGTTGTGACAGATTCACTTGCCTATTAACTAAGATGGGTAGGATTTTCACTTGTGCAGCTATACCACGCAGAGACGGCAGCCGCACTGATTGGACACACAAGAAAACAGGTCTTTGAAGTAAAGGCCAGAGAACCCTATCGCGTATTATTATGGATGTTTCAGAGGAATTTATAGAGTGTTATTGACGTCTGCAAACCCACAGGGAGGACACACATACTAGGCGCATTAACAAAAATGAATGTGTAAGCAGGGTTTTATTTTCAACTTAGCTTCTATCAGTGCAGCAAATAAACGTCACAGGTACATAATGTGGGACATGCTTATGAAAAAGGATGGGCCTTGTTAAGTTAGTGTACTGGCCATCCCTACAGGCATGTATACGCTATATTGATGAGCAAATCAACAGGGTGAATTTGACTAGAGGTGCTTTTATTAGATAAAGCTGTGAAAGATGAATTCAATTGTGATTTGAATAGCACAGCCCACACTAGGCTTGGAAATTGGCTTGGGCTAAATTGAGTTGTGCTTGTTATGATGAATGCTCAGCAGCATATCACTTTGATCTGAATTTATCACAGCAGCCTGAGTCTTTACAAATGTAAAGATCTTGTAACCCCTCAAATGCTCAGTAAGTAATTAAATATGTATTTTTATTATTTTTATTATTTTACAAATGGACCTGTGCAGTTTGGATACTAAACTTGATTAGCTCATCCTCCTCTCCACTGTTATTCCAAGATCCAATTAGGTGTACATATCCCACACAGCAGTGCTGTTTCAGGCCAGAGTGCATATGTTTGTCCAAAGGGAAGAGGCGTGGGAGATACGCAACGTAGTTTGAACCGCCAACACGCTGCACTGGGCCTGCCACATATCAATACATGTACTAACTAATAACCCTGGCTGCAGGTATGTCTCCCAACATCACAGGCAGATGGGTGCAAAGGTTGTTTCATCTTGTATAGATCCAGTTTGAAAGCACCAATTGCCTCAAAGAAGTAGAGCAGAGGAAAAGGCAGTGTTGCAGTTGTGTAAATGAGTGTAAATCATGTTTGTTTGGTGTGTGGACCACAGCAGTATAGCTGTTTGCAACAATCTAGCCTCTCTTTGAAATTGTTTACATGGGCCTAGATCCCTATAAGCACGGCCCTGTAGAGTTCCCTGTGGAGGTCAGCCTTTCTGAAGCCCCCCCTCCTCATTTGTGATAGCACCCAGCAGGCCTGAGAACATAGGACTAATGTTGTGCATGGATAGTGTCGTGAAAAATGACAATTATCAGGCAGCCAGTGAGGTCTCCCGGGTTATGGTTTTAGTCAGATTATTTATTTTATGGAGTTTTTGAAGCAGGAGCATTAAAGTTTAATAGCCGATGGGTTCCTGTAGTTTTCTCTCGCCTCAGCTGTGTGTATTTGTGCAGGCGAGGATTGCAGGGAATAGCATTTTTGATGATCTAATTGGCTATTATTGGAGGTTTTCAGGCAATAAAGCTGTGCTTTTTGTTCTCTTTTAAGGTGCAGCATGGTTGATATTGAATCGACTTTACAAGCTGTTCTCTACAGCCTTCAGCCTGGTGTCCATACCAGTTGCTGCATGCACTGGAAGAATACCGCCACAATTGGAGTTCAGACACTGGGAAGATGAAGTGAAACCAAAAACGGGCAAAATAAACTTCAATGTGAAAAGAAATACAGGAAATATACAGCAAAACATGATGAGAAAAATGCAATATTGAGTTATAGTTTGATTTATGACTTTGCTTTGTCCAAAAAGGAAGACAAAGGCAACATTATGAAGAAATAAATAATTTTCCAGCACAGAACCTAAAATTAGGTACCTCTTATGGGAAGGCTGTATACACATTTAATCAAAATAAATTAGTACATTAAATCCAAGGTGGCACTAGGCTTCTGGCTAGTAATCTCTACCTGCTAACAGTTTCTTGTGTGTTTTTCATTCAGAGAGAAGAGACTGCTTTTGTATACGCCTTGTGGCATGCTTCGGGCCAAGAGCAAAATGGCTGGGTGGCATGTATGTATGTAGCAGTAGGAATTGTAATAGTAGTCATGCAACCATTATAATTACAAATAATGCAAATACAACTATTCATAATGGAAAATATACTGTATGCTGTTGTTGGTACTGATACATGGGAAGCCATGTTATAGCAGTTTCTAATCGCAAGCTAGTTACTTCCTCTGCAATAAGACTTCCCTGTGAGTATCCCACTGTCTCTTGCAATTATATCTACCCTCTATAATCTGTGTACTTCCAAATAGCATTGGCCTGAGTAATTTGTGTGAAAATTTGCCAAATTTGCCAAATTAAGAAATATAATGTACGTGAATCCAATGTGTTTTCCCCATTATTGAGCAAAGCCAGCCTTGTTTATGTGGATTTCCTATTGTTTCCGTTTGAGTAATCACCTACTCCCAAACGGGTCACACATGCAGACAGCGCTGACAATCTGTAATATTAATCTGATTGAGTTAACAGCATCTCAGGGGCTTCACTTCCTCAACTACCTGTGGCTGTGTTTTAATCTGATTGCCCTAATGGCGAACATATAAAATCAAGCCCTCACCGCCCTAACCCCTTTGCCATTTACACACAAGTTGTAAGAGAACATCCTGTATTTCACGTGAATGCTCACAAATTTGTAAATAATTACTGTCACATGGGGGTGAAAAAATAATAGGCGGCCCCCCAATTCAAATTCACTTGCTCGAGGCGGTGTGGTAATCAGGAGGAGAGCTGGGCAAGGAGACAAGGGGATACATGCGGGCGAAAAGCAAGGGGAAGGCATAATGGCAATGTATAACAGCAGCCGAGTCTGACAGTTTGATACGAAATAAGTTCAGAGTAAATAATGAGCAACTTTGTACATAGTGCTTATGGCTTTACGAGCGGCATCATTTGTCAGTCTGTTGTCTTGTCGTTAAATGCAATAGGCTAGTTAAACCAACGAGGTACAATTTAATGGACTTCATTTATGGATGGCTCCTTGCAAAAAGCGTGACAATATTTCACTTCCTATACAAGGTTTATTTTTAGGCTATTGTGACTTAAAAGCAACACAACACACACACTCGGAAGTTAGTGATGGATTGGATCTGTTATCTGCCTATTAGCACAACAGCCCATTACCATTGTGTCCAGGTTAGCGCGCTAGCTGTAAAGCAATAAAGACAAGGCTGATTCCCGCCGCCGCTGAGTAGGAGTTCAGTGACTGTGTGTGCGCATCCTATCACTTTCAAATGAGCACCACAAATCACTTCAGCAGGAATCCCGCACCAGTAATGTGGCTATCAGCATATGAAAATATGTATGGGAGACCATCCAATTTGCTGGCAGCGGATAGAAGGAAGGGATCCACAGTGTGCTGAGTGATTGTTAGATGGCTGGCTGCTGTGCATACATACTGCATGTGCATGTATGACTGGACGCGCATGTCGCATTCTGCTGTCCTTAATAACCGTAACACAACATGCAACAGACTGTCACCAGGTAAACAAACAATATAAAAATCACCAGTTTGTTGCATTATTAAGCAAATCACTGCTCTAACAAGACAAGCCGCAAAAAGTTGGGGCTTGTTCGGCGTCTTGAGAAGCATGGTGGTCCTCTTGTGATCATGTGTGTGTGTGTGTAACTCGTATTTGGTACAAAACCAGTCCACCAATTGTCACAAGAATGTTTTGTGTGCACTTTGTTCTCGGCACTGATCCTGTCCAAGGCAAGAAAATAATTACAGGCTGTTTGTGAGGCGCTGAGACGGTGGAAGGACAACACAGGAAGCTGCCTCATTTTACTGCATCAGAGAGTATCATACATCGTTGGAAAAAACGATGAATGAGACCAGAGGGGGCGGCGGTGAGGCGAGACAATACAGGGATAAAGAGGAGACCATTATACGAGCATGCTAATTACCCCACCTCGAATCGGACGGCTGTCAAAATCATCCTCTTCAAGCTAACAGTGTGCTTAACGTTAGCTTTAACTTCTACTTTCCAGCTGCAATAATAAAAGTCCAATTTTCTTGTAGACAAAACAACAGATATTAGGCAAAGATAAAGCAGACAGTGGAGACAATGCAGCACTTTTTATGAAGATTTATAGCAACATGCTCGCACCCACAAACATAGCCGACCCCCTTCCCGATCACTCGTGGATTTACATATTGTACACTCAGACATGCATACACTCATATATATTAGTAGTGGGGGCTTGTGCCTGCTGGAAGATGGAAGATGATACCCACCTTTTTGACAAGAGATCTGAGCAGCAAGAAAAAGCAGCGTTGAAGGCTCGTAATATCTTTGATAGCATCGTTATGGTAATGATCAGGCATAATGCAAAATTCATGAAGTTATCTTGGATTGCCAATAGGAGCAGGAGCAGGATACAGTTGAAGTCTTGCAGATGATGTTTCACTTTGCCCTAATTGTTTTTCGACAGTTAAGCGTACCTAAATGACTTGGCATGTACACACAGACAGGGAATTGCTTCTTATAGTTATCCTTTTAGATGTTTGGCAGAATGCTTGTTGGAACAAAACCACGTCTTCCTAATTATTCTAACTATTAGCCCTATTAATTTGCCCAGTCAAACATCTCAGATGAGACACTGTATAAAAATACCAACAATAGAGGTATTATTGTGATTTCCCCGGTGAACATCTAAAGCACAGCCCAAACATAGGAAAAATGCAAAACAACACAAGAGGTCTTTGGTAGAAATCTGGTCCAGTCTTGTCACATCAAAAAGAGTCTGCATCAACATGTCCATCACTGACAGCTACCAGTTTGAGATTTTTAGTGTGTGTGTATGCATGTGTGAATGTGCGTGAGATCTCTAAGGGCTGTCTTTCAAATAAATTTCCATTGAGCAGTCGTCAGTAGGAGGTCCAGGTCCATTGGAGTTGGCGTAGTCACTCTGAAATCTCGCCGCTAACCGGGACTGTCAGCCAATCAGGACGGTTTTGATTTTTCATGAAATCCACACTCAGTTCAGATTAACCTGGAATTCGACACACACTTCACAATGGAGTGTGATTAGATGGAGGCGGATGTTCACATCTGGGGAACAATTAGCCTAAACGTGTGGCCGAGCCACAGCCAACAAAAAAAAAAAAAAGACAGCGTTGTCAAAATGTGCCAAATTTAGAAGTTTCATAGGGTACAATCAGGATGAAGGTGGGTATGTGTTGAATCAAAGTGTTGAAAAATTGGCAAAATGGCTGTGGCTAATAACCAGAAGGTTGGCTGTTTGATTCTAGCGAATACTGCCTCTCAGTCCTTGGCCAAGATACTCAATGGCAATGCTATGAAGATAGTTTCCAACCAACATGTCTGAGAAGTTAATGAATAATATAATTAGTTGTAAAGCGCTTTGGGTAAAAATAGTATATGAATAGAAGCCATTAAAAATGAAGCAAGTGAAAATTTGAACTTCCTGTCCATACATTTGATACCAATACTTTAATC
>JAVQKG010073352.1:0-11203 GCA_036025885.1 Hypseleotris bucephala
TGATTGAATAGCTCTTTGAATAATTGCTTCTGACCACTAAAAAAACATAAAGTACATTCAGCCCCTTTTCCACATTCTCCATTTTATGAAGAAAGCATTTTTATGGACTGCACGCAACACAATACCTCTTTGTATACAGACATTGCACAGATACCCATTAATACATTTGGCATATCAAAAAATCCAATACTTATTATTATAGAAAGCATGTAAGGCACTAGGTACATAATATAACTTAATGAGAAATGCTAAATCTTTGTTTGGTTAGCGTAGCATTAGCTTAAACAGTAGGTAGATATATACAGAGTTTCGATATGGTGTTGTGCTGTAACAGTGCTGGCAGAGGTGGGTAGCAATGAGTTACTTTTACTCAGTTACTTTTACTTGAGTTATCTTTTGAATTATGAAGTATAGATTATACTTGTAAGAGTATTGTTACATGACCATACTTTTTACCTTTACATTAGTTATAATATTTTGTTTGTAAATATTTTTTTCATTATTTTGTAACAATATTCTTACTTAAGTAAAATTTTGACTGGATGGGTAAGTGCTTTCACCCATCTATATATGTTATCTAGGTACAGCTTTTTTGTTGTGAGAAGATTTGTAAATTCAGTTTTGTGCCTTCATTTGTTATAGCATTATTTTTAGCTTCTTGGTATATCTTTTGGGAATACAGGCATTTCTTAATATTTAATGTTGTCTGATTATAATAAAGGAAAACAATGCATCTGACAATACGTCCTGTAGTATTTTTCTCACCCAGTACTTTTACTTTGTTCACGTTTTTGGATGAGTACATTTTTACTTTTTGTTGAGTAATATTTCGAAGCACCAATCCTCTTACTTGAGTTCAATTATCAGCCACTCCACCCACCTCTGATAGCGATTTAATAATACAAACAGTCGGATGTAACATTGGTAGTTTCAGATAGATTTATAGGTCTGTACCAGGCTCTAAAATGGCGTGAACAGAGAGCACCACTGTCTCACAACAATAAGAATGACTGCATGTGTCTGCGCCTGGCCTCATTTGCATAGATCCAATCACACCTTGTCTATACGGCGCATTTCAACACAAGCGGGGAGACAAAAAAACACCCCATAGTCCTCCATTCTGTCCCGAAAATGTCCCAAAAAAATCTGTCAAAATCTGCATTACAAATCGTTATTACTTCCTGTTTACTATCATGTGACAGAGAAGCCAGAAAAAGGCAGTGGTTTAGACCAAGTGGTTTGGCCTTAGTGGGGAGCTGCGGGGCAGACAATGTCCGCTCTGTGTGCCTCGAGTGCCTTTGGTGTCAGTGACTCTGCCAGCAACTGAGACGGGCAGATCCAAAATGGCGGAGAGCGGAGGAGAGGACAGAGCCCCGCTGGAGATTGACAAGGGCAGTTTTGATCATTTGGTGGTTTTTGACTTGGGGATTGAAGAAAAGTAGGAGGTCTTTTTTTTGGACTGATTATAAGTTGGCATTTTAGTTGACCCAAAAATCCCCAAAATAAAGTTTAAAGATCTCTGTTAAGGCGACTTGTAAGTGCAGTTTGAGATGAGTGGAGTCTTCATTAAGTCCAGTTTCTAAACAAAGGGAAAATAAGTTATAAATATAAAAATACATGTCTTGTGGGTCTTTGCATGCTTGTTATGTGATATGTCAAGCTTCCCAATCATCCAGGTCATGCTGTACTTAAAGGTAATTTAAACTACTTTTTTCCATTTTCGAATTTGATGGGTACCAAATTAGAAAATAGTTGTCTCCCCAAGTATCCTTTTATTAGACATTAAAAATTTATTAATACAGCATATAAAAATACATTCCAAAAGGACAGAAAAGGGACTAAACCAGTTCTAGATCAGGTCTCATTAAAGTCTAAACTAGGTCTCAAAACTAGGGGTAATTAAACTGTGCCCTCGTACTACAACAGGAGAGAAAAATGCATCAAAATGGTCCTAAATTGAACTTATTCAACACTTTGAATCTAAAGTACCACTAGAAATAACCTGCATACCTCTATCTTTAAGTGTACCACCTTTGAGAACCACTGTAACTAAGGATTGTATGATTATTAAGTTGTAGTTAATATGTTTTCTCAAATAAAAAAAGTAGGTAATCTGTCATAAAAACTTTAATCCCTCATCTGGACTCTACAGCAACATCAAATTAGGTAGAAAGGAATGCACTCTGTAAAAAATTAAACAAAACTAAAAAACAAAACCAATTGTAGTCAAGTCTTACTTTAGTCCCTCCTCTGGCCTCTACAGACTACACACAACCTGCTATAGATCATAGAACAGGGTCACATAAAGCTTTTCTCTTAAGGAAACTGACAGACTACAGCTTTATTTACAGGATTATATGCAGCTTTTTGTTAGTCGGGCACATGCCAAAGCAAAAAAAACGTGTAAATTAACAAAGTGAGCATTGCAGGAAGTAGCGTTGACAGCATGAGCGGCAGGCAGGGAGAGAAAAAAAAAAACGTTTGTCATAAACCCAGTGACTTACAGTTATTGAGATGACAGTTATACGGCCGTGGAGGGAGACTGTAAAAAAATAAAAAATAAAAAAATAAAAAAGTCACATTTTTATTCAGCATTCAGCCTGTTTTGTGGAATCTATAGCTGTGTGTTTGGTGTATGTGTCCGTCTGTCTGTCAGTCTGTCTCCTCCACAGTCTGTTTTCCAATCTGTCATTTTGTGTTTGCTCGATAAGGAGATTGAGAGAATGGGCCGCGTGTTTGTGCAAAGCAAATTCATTTAAACTCCGGCAACAGCGAAGACAAGGAGGAGGAGACGGAGGGGGCCAGGTATTGTTGCTCGAATCCCAGCTCGGGTGAAGAGGCACAAATGTATTCACAACACAGACATATGGAGATACTTACACTTTACAGCAGGCAAATGGTGACGTGGAATTGTATTTTTAGCATATGCTATATTTAAGGCCAGTGAAAACATATATTTGAAGGATGCAACTTCTTTATTGACTATACCCTCTTATTTGGAAAATGGTGTAATTTTACAACAATAGGTGTTATAATCTATATCTGTATTAGTGGTTGAGACTTATTCCTTTATCTTATCTATTTTTCAATATTTTTCATTTTTTAATCGACTTCAAATAAGCTTAACACTGAGTAACTTGAAAACTTCCTTGTAGGCTACTGACTCACGTTTTGGAAAATTATTAATTTATTTGGTATAGTTTTTATGCTGGATGTCCCTGCTTATGCAATCCGCTCCATTTGTCCAGATATATAACTACACCGGCTTGCAATTCTCAGTGGATAGATTTTAGAATACCTTGCTTAATAAGGTTAAGAATACAATGGTCAGTGTTTAATGCAAAAAGAATGACACAAACTTAGTACTGTACATTCAATTCAAAATGACCCTTTGAGGATGCTGTAGTTTGCAGAATGGAAAGCACATAAAGAATTGTTGTCTGTCTGTGTTACTACTGTACTAGATATATAATATAAACTGCTGACCAAAAAATCTTGAAATATCTTTGTAATTGACTTAGTGGGCACCCTGTGGAAATGTGTGGTCATTCAACAAGGAGAGTTTCTTTTCTTAAGCCAGCTTCACTGAAAGTTTCTATATTCAAAATCGACTTTTTGGAGCTTTTAACCATGTTCTAAAGTTGTTTCTACCTCAAACACATACCCAAAGTTGTGTTTTGTTTCATTCTGGCATGTTTGAGTCATTCACAGATCCTACAAATGATACCAAAAAGTAGGCCTGTACTGTCAATAAACACACCCAGAGAAGCTTTGTTGCCACCATCATTTAAAAACGTATCTGATTGAAGATGTGAATTTGACTGTGAGGGTGTCAAAATTTAGCTTTTATCCCAGAAGAAGTAAGAAGTGGTTTGAGTTTTTGTTATTTAACCCCCGAAAAACTCATAAATGGTTTGGTCCATAGTTCAGCCCGTTTCTAATTAAGTCTAATTAAGACAAAACAGCTTGTATTAGATAAATGCATATGCTGTTTTGAATTGGTAACCTAAAAGTATCGAAAATAAACAGGTGAAGGATGCAGTTTAGATTTTATTGGACCTTGAACCCTATTTTCAAAGTCCTTTCCTGTGACTAAACGCGGGTTAAAATGCACATGTTTTGAGCCCACCTGTGAGTAACCTGTTGAACTCCTGTTGGGGTCTCTTCCGGATGCTGGGGACCCTCCCTCTTTCTGACTGCCCACGGAGGAGGAGTCGGAGCAGCTACTATGCACTACAAAAACACAAAAAAACATTTACAAACACATTCATTCATCAATTCTGTGGCTACTAAACACATATGGGCTTTTACTATCATCTTAAGCCACTGTAATGTTTTATGGGAATACTGTACGCAAATAGGGACTAGATTCTGGCGAGACAAAGGGAACATGCAGCCAGCAGTGAAGAGGCATTTTTCCCTTTCATTCGCTCAATGAATTTCTAACACACAAACAGCGGGGTCTCGGGGGACACTCATGCATGGAGATCCGGAGCTCAGCGAGACACCTGGTGAGCAGTGAGGGCATTGCACCAGGCCATGAATGTTAAATGACTGGGACTACAGGGCAGAACTGGGATTTGGAAATCTACATGGGATTGTTTGGCCCAATTCAAATGTGGAATAGGGCTGTAACACTAGTTGATTCTGCACCATCTAGTATACCAGAAATATATTGTTGCTCAAATTGGGGTCAACAAGAATTCTTCTCTCAAATCAAAGTACATAAAGATATACGTTTGAAGTCTGAACATATTAGCAAATGAAATATTTGTATAGCCCTATAATCACAACTTGATTTTCCAGAAAGAGGTGTATATAAACAATTAACAATGTCACTGCAAACAATAGACAAGTCATTGCACTCAATAAACAGTCATTGCAAATAATAAACAACATTAATGGACAATTAAAGGACACACAAACTGGGACAAATTTGTTGGACATGGGACAAGGGGCCTAAAAACAGGGACATCTGTTGAGCCTACTTTTTGGGTGTTCTTGTTTTCATTTGAGAAAAGTAGTAGTTCTGAAATAGCAGTGCAGAGAAAAATATAACTAATGAGAAAAAATGTATTGTATCGTAAATACAGTGAAAAGAAAAAAAAGTTAGCATTCTGTTTTCAATCTTGTAACTCACAACCAAAAGTCTACTTAAGTAAGATGAAACATTGACCTGTTTTGCCACATTAAAATTGTCAAAACATAATAATGATTTTCGGGGTGCACAGTGGCATAGAATAGTTCTTCTGCTACTTAGTAGGATCAGTCACTAGACCAACTGTCTAGTCTAACTGGATGTAGTCTGCATGTCCTCCCTGTGTTTCTGTGGGTTCTACCCAGCTTCGAAAGACCTATTAGGAGTAGGTAAATTGCCTATAAGTCAATTAATGTGAGGGAAAACCACGTTGTTATTCAAATATTACTAATGTCCAGAAATAGCCAAAGTGGAATGTAGGAAGCAGTGCACAAAGACATCTCACATTGGTCAAATTCTGAGGCCACACAAACGGACAATATATCCCACTGTCTTCTGTTCTGCTCGGACAAGGTTATATATTATACCATTATATGTTATGCCTTCATAGCAGTGACCAATCAGTTGACTCTGAATATTTTTACACCCTTAGTCCAAAACTGAAGATTAACCCATGTAAAGCTTTCAATATAATACAACACAAAACTCCTACATACAAAAAAAATCAAAATACATTTTTGTGTGGGTTTCCAGGGTCCCTGGGCAAGACACTTATGCCACATTGCCTATGAATGAATGTGGTTGGTTGGTGTGTTGGTTGAAGAGACAGTTGTTGTGCATTTGCAGCCATGTCTCTGTCAGTGAAGCTTAAGGCAGCCGTGGCTATACAAGTATTTGGCATTTAAAATAAATAAATAAATAAATAAAAGTTAGAGGGGAACAAATTAGAAAAACATTTTTAAAAAGTTATAAGGTTTGATGAAGTGTCTAGGGAGAGGGAAGTCTGGGCATCTTCGCTAAGATACCTGACCCCACATCGAGTCCCAAAATAAAAAGAAGAAAATGGACAGATGAATCAAAACAGCTCTGTAATTAACCAAAAAAGGTAATTGTTATTTAAAAAGTTGAAAATCCTGCTAGAAACTAAACCTATATTGATTTGTTAACTCCCAAAAACTCAATGCAAACCCTGCTTTATTATCTCTTATGTCCATAGTCCTGTGCTGTATTTTACATGTAGAGTTACGACTGTAGTGTGTGAGGGCTCATTGGGGAAACATTGTTATAGAAACCTGTTGCTGATAATGTGTGTAGGTGGAGATGATGGCGCTAAATTAAATAGTTAAGAGCACCACTGAGAGCGATGCCTTTATTAAAAAGATCTCCCGGCTTTCATCCACGGACTAAAAAGAGTGGGATGTTACTCCGGTGATTAAAAAACACTAAAGAATTAAGTAGAAAAGTAAAAAAAAAAAAAAACACAAAAGTGGGATTGATTTGAAAATGAAGCACAGAACGCTGACATTTTTAGAAAATCATCATAGCACAATTTTTGATCTTTTGATACAGAATAGTGGTTTATTGTTAAGTGTGAAAAATAAGGATAAGCTTGAGTTTATGTGTCAATAAAATAAACTTTGTAAAGCTATTTGAAAATCTACTGATTTTGGGCACAATCATCTATTGAGTATGCATGTCCTCCCTGTGTTACTGTGGGTTCTCTCCAGCTTTTTCCCACTGCCCAAAGACATGCATGTAATAAGAGAATTGGTGATTCCAAATTGGCCCTAGTGAATGTATGTGAGAGTGAATGGGTGTCTGTCTATGTGTCAGCCCTGCGACTAACTGGTAATGGTCCAAGATACACCATGCCTATTGTTGAAGCCCTCAGAATAAATTTAAAGTAAGTGTCTACTATTCTGAATACCTAAAAATAAAAAATAAATTTAGCTACACATATTCAAATTTAAACTAGACCCTAGTATACTAGAAATGTATATCGGCGAAACGCCCCATGCGTCTGCGTCAACTGCTATGACACCGACGGCCTTCTTGAACGGAGAAGGTGGTGGAAGTGTGGCTGACATTCTGCGCCTACGGCCCTTTCTGACCACCACAGTCATACAGCACACTAACACACAGTCATAGGCAAGGTGGGTTAAGTGTCTTGTCCAGGGATTTCCCTAAAACTACATTCTTCAGTCAGTCCCTAGGTGGCGCTGTTGAGGTTACTGGCATCATATTGTTTGGGTGTGTTCGGTGGTGGTGGGTGATTCATTATATCGGCGAAACGCGAGAATCGCGTGTCCAGCAAGTTAGAACAAGATAGGGCAAAAACTTCCTGAGTTATTGCATTTACAAATTTAATCCTTAATTAATTAATTACTTAATTACTATTCATCGCAGATGTACCCAAATCGAAAGTTTCAAAGTGATCCGGCATTTCGTGAGTTATCGCGGTCACACGGCCAATCTGCGGACGCGGATTCGGACGCGGACGGACATGAAACCATAATATCGCCAAACGCATTGCGTTCCGCCGATATAATTACAGACTACACCTTTAAGTTAGGGTGACCAAATTTCTGATTGGCATATACTGTATGAAGAGTTAGAGGTAAATTAATTCAAATTTGTAACGACTGGCATTGTAACATTCTTAGCAGATGTTTTTCTTGTTGTGTTGTGCTTGTAGTCGAAATGGGGACAATAGGTTTGTAAAAACTGGGACAAATTAGTGTCCAATCAGATAATTGTTGGGACAATGAGCCTGAAACTGACATTAAAGGAACACACCACTGTTTTTCCATATTTATCTATGTTCTTCTGTCACTTTAGACGAGTGGATACACACCTGTGTGATCTTGATGCGTGCGGTCAATTCTTGTGGCGAAAGGTTTTAATGTGTTAGCAATTAGCTTCTCCCATGTATTCTTATGAGGCCAACTTCAACTACAAGTTAGAAAAGACCAAGCTCTTCCATGTTTTCCCTATTTAAATACGGGTACATGACACGACCAACGACATAAGTATGTTTACACAAAATGACATATGGCGATTTTTTACGTGGAGAACAGAAAGACTGTACGGCATTGGCGCAGTGAGAAGAATACATGGAGAAGCTAATTGCTAACACATTAAAACCTCTTGTCACAAGAATTGACCGCACGCATCAAGATGAGACAGGCATGTATACACTTGTCTAAAGTCATAGAAGAACATAGTTGAATATGGAAAAAACGATGGTGTGTTCCTTTATATAGGAACATCTGGTCATCCTACTTTTTAGCAGCCTAATACCCACTATTATAAGTTCATTTATCTCACAACAGTCTAATTATTCCTTTCTCTTTATTATTTTTTCTAGTTTGAAATGGACAACTCCACTTTGGACACCAACTCCACTAAATGCCCTTCCATCGATGACTTCCGGAACCAGGTGTACTCAACAGTCTACTCCCTGATCACCGTTTTTGGCCTGGTCGGAAACGGTTTCGCTCTGGCCATCCTTATCCGAACTTACCGCCAGAGTTCGCCTTTCCACATCTACATGCTTAACCTGGCTGTATCTGACATCCTTTGTGTTTGCACGCTACCTCTACGCGTGCTCTATTACGTCAACAAAGGCCAATGGAACCACGGGGACTTCCTGTGTCGAATAAGTTCCTACGCCCTTTACGTCAACCTCTACTGTAGCATCTACTTCATGGCCGTTATGTCCGTTACGCGCTTCCTGGCTATCGTTTTCCCAGTTCAAAACATCCACTTGGTGACGGAAAGACGCGCTAGGCTAGTTTGCGTGGCGGTATGGGTGCTAATCTGCTTGCTGTCGTCTCCGTTTCTAATGTCGGGACAGAATTTTGATCCGTTGACCAACAAGACCAAGTGCTTCGAGCCGCCCAAACATGGCACCAGCGTCGAGAAGCTAGTCATTCTAAACTATGTCTCGCTAGCTATGGGTTTCCTGATACCGTTTCTTGTGATTTTAGTCTGTTACGCTGGTATCGTCCGCACGCTTTTGTCTCGTACCATCGCGGCTAAACGGCAAACGGCGTCGGGCAACAGGGCCATTCGGATGATCGTGATTGTGCTGTTGACTTTTCTGGTTAGCTTCATGCCGTACCATATCCAGCGCACTATACATCTACACTTCCTGTCCAGAAACAACGCTTCCTGTGAAGAGACAGTGGCCATGCAGAAATACGTGGTGGTGACGTTGTGTTTGGCCGCGTCTAACTGCTGTTTCGATCCAATGTTGTATTTTTTCTCGGGAGAAGGTTTCAGGAGTCGGATGTCATCTTTTCGACAGTCTATGACCTCAAGTACCTTACAACGCTTGAATAGAGTGAGAGGAAATCGCCTAGAAAAAAGGGATCAAAATCAACTCAATGAGGAATAGTCTTAGCTTACCAAGAATTCATAGCATTTCAAATTCGTGGTGGTTAGTGCTGTCACCTCCCAGCAAGGAGACTGGCCTATTATGATCTCTTTGGGTGGAGTCTGCGTGTCCTCCCCATGTTACTGTGGGTTCTCTCCTAGTACTCCGGCTTTCCCCCACCGCCCAAAGACATGCATGTGATAGGAGAATTGGTCAATCGAAAGAGTCCCGAGTGAATTAATGTGAAAGTGAATGTCTCAGTGGCAGCCGTGGAACTAACTGAGTCCAGGGTGTACACCGCGTAAGGCCCATAGTTACAGGAATAGGCTCCTGTGAAAAAGCAGTTATTACACAGAGTGGATGTAAATTAATCATTTGATAGATAAAGTGTTATGATTGTATGTGTATTATTTAGACCAATGTTGACTGAGACTGTATGGTTTGGGTCAGTGTGGCATAGCATTACAGTATCGCAATTGACAAACGGTTTTTCGTGGTTTTCATAGTAACGTACAGTATAGTAGGGTTAATAAAAAGTGGAGCTGCAAACAATCTGTTTAATTGAAAAAATAAATAAATAAATTCCAGAGAAGTCAAACACAATCTGCCATTTTTCATACAAGTTTAAGTGGCCATTTCTGTTTTTCTGCTTTGTGTAACTAGTGTAAAATAATCTTTTCTTTGTAATTGGAATTATTTTCTATTTTCAATGTAAGCAGAGTAATTTTGACTTTAATTATTTTGACATTTCTTAAAAGTATAAATCTCAATATCAGTATTTTTTTATAGCCTTTTTTGGTCATTTTTATTAAAGATGATAATAATTCTGGACAGCAATGTATGACAACACCAAACTTGTATTGACAACACTGCAATGGAAAAGCAAACCTTAGCCGTACTAAACTTAACCAAGCCATATTGTCCCAGCAGTTGAAACATACCAAGATGATTTTTTTTGTTTGTTTTTTTACACCAAGGGAGGTATATATTGATGTCCACAAGAGGGCGGTGTGAGCCATGAGATTGGGGAATAAACTCAGGAAAAAAGGTCAAAGAAGTCCATTTGAGAGAGTCCAGAGTCAGGCCTGGGAATGAAGCCACAGCTAACTTCAGACCAATGACAATATTTATCATATTATTCTTTTTTTTAAATTTTACATTGAGCCATTTCTTTACATGAGCCCAGATGTTTACGGGTGAAATACCTCATGTTACCTTCTCAGTTGTTTTAAGTGAAGTTAAATTATCTTATGTAGCAACAGTAGCTTTCTCAGCCATTGTACTAGTTAGCGCCAGAGCTAATTTGTGTACAGCATAGCACTTCCTTATTCCAAAACACTTCCTTATTTACGTAGCAGGCTAACCGATAACAGATGAAGTTACCTCCATCAACCAATATGTTTTTAGTCCCCACAAAGTCCCAGGTTTATTAGTATTTTGTATCTGATTATGCCTAATAGTGGGCAGCAAAGTCAGTTTTGGGTCAAATGCATTTTGTTAAGAGCCGCCTTAAAGGTGGATTCTGTAACTTTCCTAAAATAAAATAAGGTTTAGAAATTTAAGAAATGCTTTGTCTGACCCTGTTCTATGATGTAAAGTAAGTAATCTGTCATATTTAGTACTTTACTTAAGTCCTTCTCCTGGCCTCTACAACAACATCCATTCACAGTTGGTGGGGTACTATACTTTGACCAATCATATTTGACTTTCCTTTTCGCCCCTCCCCTGGCCTCAACTGAATACAGACACCCTACTTTACATCATATACATGGGTCAGAAAGTCAGTTTTAAGCATTTGACAATTTTTATTTTGAATGTTTTCATATTTTAGGAAAGTTACAGATTAC
>JAVQKG010073402.1:0-10373 GCA_036025885.1 Hypseleotris bucephala
TTTATAGATCAGTGACTGGTTACTTGAGTTCTGCTTAAGTGTTTGTTGCACTGTTTCTGTTTTAAATTCCTCAGTGAATATGAGAAAGTGAGAAAAAGAGACTGACATGCATTTGATTCTTACCTCCCAAAGCGTAACTTCACCTCCCTCTAACAATTCTTCTATAATTTCCATTATTCATAAGGTTAAAGTTCAAACCTCTTCAAAATCTCAATTGTAACAATTTATTTTATGCATTCTTCGCCTTTAGAGATCATATGCATATCACTTTGTATGCACACATTTCTATTGGCTGTCAGCACTAGCCACAATAGGAAGGAGTTCCCTTAGGAGCATCTCTCATTTGCCTATAAACACAGCCTGTTTTCTTGCTGACAGAGTCATGAACCCCCCCCCAGGGTGCTGTGCTACAGGATATAGATAGAAAATGGAGGCAGGCCGTGGCCAGTCACCCAGTGAATGAGGGACACTCTGCTGCTGAGGGTAGCAATACAGTAAATACCTGCTCCTCTCCCTTTCATTCTCCAATGCTCAACAATTCAGTTTTACGACTTTCTCTCTTTCACCGCTGCATGAAGCCATCGCTACACCACTCCAGCTCACTTTATAGTTGTTTATCACTGGATGCAAGTTTATGTCAATATGTATCAGAGTACTTTGTCAGGAGTTTATGACTCAGCAGGGAGCTATCACTCTTCAACTCACTGCACTGCAGCGGACTGATCTTTTACATCACACATACATAATCCTAATTCATCCTAATGTATAAAGCAGCTATAACAATGTCTAGCTTAAGTTCACTATGGATATTATTTTATATCCATTACTGACCATTTATTTACCCACAATATGAAAAACTGAAAAATTATTGTTGTTTGATCAGCTGACTCAGTGAGTGACTCACATGTACCTTGTCATGCTGAGCATGTGTAGAGTTTGTTGAAACGCTTTCACTAAATTCTTGGGACTTCACAGGAGTGAGACAGCTTTTCCTTGAATCCTCTGCAAAGAAAAAATGTTTAATTTGATAGTGACATTAGATGACCCCTGCAGTGTAAGAGAAATAGAGGTTTACCACAACACAACATGTAATGTGTTTGTGTTGACTCAACACTATATGAACAGCGGAGACATAAGCTCCCGTCAGGAGTCCTCCTGAGTAATATGAGCAGATATACAACAAACACGTCACTGAGGAGTATTTTCTGCATGGCTTGTCATCTCCACACTCGGATAATAACAAAATCTGGCACTAAGCTGTAACAGTATATTTTGTAAACGTATCACCCATAACGCTCTTACAGTAAAATCTCTTCATTCATAATTATTAAAATTTCACCAAAATGACGAAAAATGCAAAAGTTATGACTGAATACAAATGTGTACTGCAACCTAAGCTGTGGTAGGTTGGATAGGTAATCCAGTTGTCTTTTCATTGTCTACTAGCATCCTCTGGTGGTGAATATTGAGAAATGCAGGTGGGACATGTCAGTTCATGCTACTACTATGCAAATTTTACATGTAGAAAATAACTACCGGTAACTAACTAAATATAGATAGTACTAAGACACTCAGTAGTTAGGTTAGATTTAGTATTCGAGCTGGTAAGGTCTTACCTATTTGTACACTTTTCTTCTCCACAGCTGCCATCTCTAGTTTCTTGTCCTCTGAGGAAACATCTTTATAAGAATTGTTTTTTGTGTCTTGCTGATTGTCCCCATGTTTAGCACCCAAACAAAACTCTAGTTGTTTCTCTTTCCCCTCCAGCATTTTTGTCTCTGCTTTGCTTTCTTCTTCTGCCATTTCTAATTCAACTTCCATCAAGACACTGCCCTCCCCGGTGGTTGCCTTTTCAGCAACCGGATCAAATTGGACTAACTTACTGGAGTCACTTTGCATCAGTGGACATTTTGTGGAGCAGATGTCTGATGTCTTAATCACAGCACAGTGTTCCGATGGTTTAGAGTTCTCTTTGTAGACTCCATTTTCAATCTTGTCTTCACCCAGGGCAAGTTGACAATTACCTACTTTATCAGGAACTAGGTCATCTGTATTGTGAGGCAAAACTTCCTGCATTTCAACAGGTTTTGAATTGTTGCCAGTGGTGCAGATTTCTTGTTTTCCTTTTTCAGTTTCAGTAATATCATGTGAGACATCAAACTCTTTTCCAGACATTTGGTTGGTAAGATTCAATCCATATTCCACTTGCTTCCCCTGAGCAAGATGCAATCGAATTCGTTTGAGTGGCTGAGCTGTTAGTACATCTTGATAGCTGCTCTCTTTTGTGTGTTTCCACTGTGAGTAGCTTGCGTTGTCTTGTAAATGTCTTTGAGGAACATTTTCTACAGTTGTCATGTCAGGCCAACTGTCTGTCAGTGTGGCAGAGGAACTATTAGTTTCTATGTCAAAGGCTGGAAAATTATGGTCTTGTGTTTTGTGTTTTGTCTGTCCTGCTGTCAAAGAAAATATATCACCTGGATCGTCTGGAGAAAGGTTGATGGTAAACTGTGGCACTTTTTCTTCAGAACTGCAACAAAGGCACACAAAAGAGAAGCTATGAAACAGGACAGCACATACAGCAAGTCACAGTCAGAATAAAAAGATCTGGTTTGAGATCTCCATTGCAAGATAGGACTAATGCGGTTAAACTGTTGCAGGTTATAGCAATTTTCAAAATACGTAATGGAAATTGTGTGCTGCTTGGTGCGTTTGTAACTCACAAAGGCTACTTTCTAAACCATGATCCGATCTATATTTTATACATACTCTTGCCATGCTGTGACTTGGTGTTCAGAATTTCTTTGAGGAGTCTGTAGAGCCAGTGTGTTTCTGTCCCTTTGAGATACACACAGAGCTGTCTCACACTGACTGAATGACAGAGATTGGCTGGAATGGAAAGCAGCGAGCTCCAAATCCCTCCTGTGAGAATACATGTGTGATCGCTGATAACAGGCTGGGGTTTGAGGTGAGTTGTCCCAGTAGGAGGAGCAGGAAGAGGCCTGAGATGACTTGGAGAAGTCCAGTATTTGTGAGTCCTGCCACTGGGAGCTAGAAGACGACACATGGGGGACCGACCAGAATCTAAACCAATTCAATAAAAAGGATTTAAATAGAATGTGACCATTGGGTATAGTCTGATTTTACAACTGCACAGGGACTTACTGATCTTTTCTATTCGCCTGACTCACAGAGCTCTGAGACATGGGCTCCCACTGGCTGCCATATTGCCCGTTTTCCACTAACACATAAAGGATGAATTGAGCATAAAAGAGCATTAAGGACAGAGCAGTCTTATAATTCTAAGTTATAAATAGCAGGTACTATAAAATATAAATGTATTATAATCAAATCCACAGTTGTCACTATTTGACCAAGTCAGCTAATCATGGTCATACTTCTTATGGTATTCTCAAGCTTGGATAAATGAAAATCATTGTAAGTGAGAATATGTGAAATGAATATGCATTCTTGCTGGCATGATAACACTAAAATAAAATATAAATATACACAACATGTTAAGGGTTTTTGACTTGAAGTGTAATTACTAATTCCTAAAATATAGTAAGTCTTATATCTTACTATGATCTGGTTCAACTACTACTTTTATGATATGCTTTTTTAATCACAGTGGCATTAATGTATCCCATTTTCCACAATTTTAGTCAAAAGTCAAATGTCCCTTTTTGGGATTAGTGCATGTATGTTTTAGTTTGTGCCTATCCAGTATCCTGACTCACACTGATGAGTTCTGGGGTGTCTGCCCACATGTCTCCTTTGAGCCTGAAGAGCATCTAGGATCTTCTGAGCAGCCACTGACAGAGGCCCTGAGTACAACCTGCAGCTGGACTTTTCCATCTCACCTACAAGATAACCATCCCTCCGCTTTCAGGGCGATTTATCTGCCAAAAAAGCAAAGGCATGTAGTCAGTTTGTTCTATTTCTGCATCTGCAAACATATCTAGTGAGTCAATATCAAATCAAACCAATCAATCAAATCAAATTACAATTCAACAAAATTAAATGTATTTATTAGACAGAGCATGTTGAACATAGACAGAACAATACACTGGATTCATAAATTGAATATTGTCACAAACACACATCAGGTCAGGTTCAATACAATCAGTCTTTTCAACTCTAAACTGTATTCAAATTATTGCTGGTCTCTCATTTTATTCTCCAGGTCTTCCACTACTTTCTGAAACAGGCGAGCGTCTAAATGAAAGTAGATGTACAACTCCCTCTCTCGCCTCAGAAGTCTGTTACGGTCGAGCAGCGAACGCTTGGTTTTGACCTCAGCCATGATCTCCTGCATTACTTGCTGCAAACTTTGCAACTGGGACTCAGCCTCTAGGAGCTTGGTTGTCAGTTCCTGTGTAGACAATAGACAGAAATTAGAAAGGTGCCAAAATATAGTCTATGATTAAAAAGTACACTGTAGATTCGGGTCCACTATTAAATGAAATATGAACAGAAATTAATATAAAGCTGTGTTTTTCAAATGTTCTTGTTGGGGATGAGAAATACACTTTCAGATGTGATTTCCAAATGCTGGGTCAGAGTCCAAATTGATGACAAAATACATCAGGTTGATTGGAGTAGACTAATTTGGCACTGTTAAAAGTGAAAAAAAGACTGGGAGCTACAATTAAACTAGAAAGTTCTGTACAAAGTGTGTGGTTATTCACAAAGGCTTGTCTGAACAAAACAAACCCCTTCACCATTGTGCATTTGTGAACTTTCTGTGCCCATTTTCAAATGCATTGTGCAACCAACATACCTTAAGTATAAATGACTCACATAAATGCTTGCTTCATAAATACACCGGCATGGTTTGCAGAGATGAAAGTGCATTAAGAAAAACACCCACCTGTGCATTGGGACAGAGCTGCTGCTGGTCAGAGGTGGCCATTGGACATACCTGAGGCCCTAAGACCAGCTGCTGAAGCTCTGTGTACATGGCCCTGTGCAGCGCCTCACAGTCGCCATGGAGACGGGCAGCTGTGAAGTACTGCTCTTGACCAGCATCTGCAAGTGCACCTCTGGTGGTCTGGAGGTCACTGGCCAGGTCATGGGCAGCCTGGTTCAATGCTTCATACGTTTGGAAGGGCTCAGACCGACTGCTGTTTGAATTGTGGTCAAGAATTTGAAGCAGCCTGATGAAGACAGTACAAAATATATTACTAAATTGTTACTTGTGAAAATGTCTTTGGAAACTTTACACATTACATCAGATTAAATGTTTGGGCTCCCTACCGACTAAATGCCACATCCTTGCTACTAATGATAGGATTTGGTCTAGGGTTGATAGTCAGGTCAGGGTGAGCCAGTGCATCAATTCTACGAGATAGAGCATTACTGTCTTCCACCAGTTTACAGTTGACCTCCTCCAGCTGCTCCATGCAAGTCCTCCATCTTTTTAACTCCATCTCCTGGGCCAAGTGCAACAGGTCAAAAGATGCCTTCTGACGGAGCAGGTAGTCTCGCACCTGAGCAAAAGCCAAGCAAATTACTTCTGTCCTTGTAACTGTTCACAAGATAAAGTGAGTAGTATTCCAGATATTTGAGTTATTGTTTTCAATCAACTGCCACTATGTAACTTGAAATATTTTCAATTACAATACATACAAAAAGTGTTATATGGACACTTTTTAAACTTGTATATGGTAATGTAATGTAACTATGTCAAACTAAAAAAATATGATTTCATGCACAAAGAACTGAAGAAAACATATAAGCAACTTACTTAGATTCTGTTAGTCCTTGTTAGTAAATATTGTTTTTCGTTTTGTCCCAGAGACTTACTTGGTTCTGCCTGAGTGTGTAGTAGTCTTGTCTGGCGAGCTGCAGGGCCAGGTCCCCCCTCACCACGGGTACATTGACCTGCCGGGCAGACTCCCTGAGGGCTACTGGAACTGGCCCTTGAAGAAGGGCCTCTAGTTCAGCCTCCACCATCTGTAGATCTTTCTTCAACACAATTTCACGGACATGAAGGGAGGAGGATGTGGAAATGCTCTAATTGAAAAACAAAATGAAAGAATGTTAAGTGGAACTGTATTTGTTTTTCAGTATGGAGGTACTGTATATGATGCAAAGATAAGTGAATATGAACTGTAATACAAGTTCATATTCACATATCTTATAATATAAAAAGTTTCCTTTTCTACCTTGACATGAGAGGACTTCTCAGAGAGCCAGTCAAGCCCAGCCTTAATACTCTTCTCCTCTGACAGGGCCTGCATCAGCTGGTACTGAGCTACGATATGAGCCCACTGAAGTCTGGCCATTTCAGTTCTCCTGCGCTCCACATCCAGCTGCTCACGGTCTTTCACACTGTGCACACTTTGCTCCTCATCTTCACAAGAGCTAAGGTCCAGCAGTTGCAGGCGTCCTGAATAGGAAGCTTCAACAATATCAGTGATGCCTTTGAAAAAATGCTTTTGTGTGAAGGCAGTCAGGGTTTTGGTATTGAGCTCCTCCTGCTGCAGGTAGTGGTCCAAAGACAACTGGGACAGAAGGACAGTGGGACGCTGGGGAAGAATTGCTGCAACAGTTTCACTTTGTGCATTTTTATCAGATGTAACATTAAGGTATGACCCAACATTCTTCACCTCATCAGTTAAATTTTGTAAAATTGCATTTGTGTGAGCATTCTCAGCTCCAATGGAAGCATTGGTCTCTTTTAGTTTATTTGCTGCCTTTTCCATCTCACCAGCAAGTCGCAGGTCCACATCAGCACGTGAGGTGGCCATTACCTGTAACCGGTTGTAGCGTTTTTGCTTCAGCTCCTTCTCTTTATGCAGTGCCAGGAGCTCTGCTTCTAGATCCTCTGTGGTCACTTCTCTCTCTGCTCCAAACACAGATGATGAGGTGGAGTTAACAGCACTTCCATCTGAAGGACCAATGGTTTTAAGGACTTCTCCCAAAGCTGCTTCATCTAGAATGGGTTTACCAGACTTTTGCAGCTCCCGAAAAGCACGTGCCTCCTCCAACGTAAGAACATTGGATGAGTTGAGGGTTCGACAAACAAAGCGCAAAAAGTGGAGGTTCTCTGGTGCACAGTCAAACAGCCAATCAAATTCAGACGCCTTCAGTGACGATGCATCAGGGTAACCTAGCCGGCCAAGGGCCTCCACAAACTGTCCACCGTCTAGCATTGTGGCGATGTACGTTCCAAACTGTGTTGAACAATGGTTTGATGTAGAAGGAAAGAGAGTTAAAGATCTAAGAGACTCATATTAATATATAACCAGCATGTATGAAATAACATTTAGCCTGGACTAAACAAACTCAAAATGAATGCTATGTCACTTTGTTAGACTTTACGATCACAACTTCACTGTAAACGCAGTTTAAACAGAGTATTACAACAATGTCAAAGAATACACAATTCAAAGCAAAAATATAGAACAAAGCAGTAATTTAAACATATCAATTCAAGAAGAGAAGAAAACTTAGCTAGCGTTTCGTCCCAGCGAGAAGCACACAAAAACCTCAACAGTTGAATTGTGGTGACTTGAGGTGATCTGATATAACATACATATACATTTACATATATATGCACATGTTTAATACTATAACAATACACTTACAGGTATGTTTTCGATGTTGTTAGCATCCACTTCTGTCCACTAGCTGAGAGGCCCGCCAAACATACGAACCTGCGTTACGTAAACGTATTGTACGTCTTCCGTCAGAGAGTGAAGGCGGGTTTAATGATTCTGAACCAATTACATTTTAGGAAACACTGCTCTTGTCCTGCCCCTCGCCTCCTCCTTGCTTCACTTCTGCCATTCACTTACCACCCGGTCCTCTTCTGCTCCACACTTGAGACGTGTTTCGGTTTCAGAGTAAGTTATATTATCTTTATAAACTCTACCACACGTTTACAGTTCACACTAATTCTAATTTGAGTGCGTGTGAACCGTTTAATATCCGTGTCGTTGTGCAGCCATTTGGTCTACTTCACACGGTTTACAACTTAGTTATTGTTATTATAGTTAGTACACTCTTCCTTCTGTGAATTGATGTAACACAGCCTGAACATTGTAATGTGATGCCAGATAGGGGCGCATATTGGATTACTTTCATTTCCATCATGACACTTCCATTGCAGCTAATCCAAAACCTGTCCCTTATAGCAGCCATAGAAGAATCATGGTTCAAGCTAAAAGCTGGATTCTGAGAAAGCACTTTGATGGTTTTCCAAAAAACACTGACTTCGAGCTAAAAGTGGAAGAACTTCCTGAGCCCAAGGATGGAGGTAATATTGTTGGTGTTACATCACATTGGGTATGCTTTACTTACCAAAGCCATACTGTTATTCCATTTTTCTAGAGGTCCTTTTGGAGGCTGTATATCTCAGTGTTGATCCATATATGAGGTAGGTTCTGAGTAGTACACACTACAAAGATATACTGTGTACTAAAACAAATGAACATTTCCTAAATGCCCTATTTCATCAGGCCATTCAGCCGGGCTCGCATGAAGGAAGGAGATGTGATGATTGGAACTCAAGTGGCCAAGTAAGAAAAACAAACCCACATGTGTCCGCTCACAGATAGATGCATTATGTTGACTAAAACAGACCAGCACCTGTTAGAAATTACTGAAGCCTTTGATGTACAGTTCTTCAAAACATTAACATCAACAAAAGGAATGTACTTGGCTGAAAACTCAAACTAAAATGTTTGATTTTGGTTTAGATGGAAAACTCTTGTTTAGAGAAAGTAATAAATTACTGAACCAACTTCACAAACACATTTTACAAGAGAACAAGCGTATGGCATGTCTTTGGCGTTAAACATGTGGGTCAAATCTAATGCATTTAAACACACGTCTTAAATCCTTGGTATTTTGTAGATCTTGTCTTGGATGTCAACAAAGCCTAACCCTAAATGCTAGAAGACACTTTTTATGTCCATGTTGATTACAGAGTGATTCAAAGCAAGAACCCAGGATTTCCCTTGGGAAGCCATGTTGTAGCTCGCAGCGGCTGGGCAACTCACTCTGTGAGTGATGGCACAGACCTCATTCCCATCATGCCTGAGTGGCCTCAAGATGTGCCCTTATCCCTGGCTTTGGGGACCGTCGGAATGCCAGGGTAAGAGATTTAAGCCTCGGACGACATATTCTTTCAATGATTTTAAATAAGCATAGTAACAAAACATGACAAAACTAACTAGGTGCACATCAGCTGTTTCTTTTTTTTCAATGACTAAAAGGGAAGTAATTGATTTCAATGTCAACTAAACATTTACACACAAGTTTAACAAGATGCTCTTAAGTCTTGAATACATAATCAAAACAATACATAAAAAGCTTATAGCTTTTTGGAGGTATAAATACATTATTTTTTTCTTTTCAGACTAACTGCTCTGTATGGCATTGAGGAGGTGCTGGGGCTCCAGGCTGGTGAGACTTTGTTGGTGAATGCTGCAGCAGGGGCAGTGGGCTCTGTGGTGGGACAGATTGCAAAGATCAAGGGCTGTAAGGTGGTGGGTTCAGCTGGCTCTGATGCCAAAGTGGCTTTTCTCAAAGAACTGGGGTTTGACCAAGTTTTCAACTACAAAACAGTTGGTTCACTAGAGGAGGCACTGAAAAAGGCTTCTCCAGAGGGATATGACTGCTACTTTGAAAATGTAAGTGGTAAAGTTGTAGTGATGGCTATTTTATTTTATTTCTCCATTACTGGTAAGACAGTATGTCTTGTTACATACAGTATTCTAACATTACAATATTATTTTCAGGTTGGAGGCCTGTTTTCAAATGTTGCCCTACAGCTGATGAAGGACTTTGGCAGGATTGCTGTTTGTGGAAGTATTTCTACATACAATGACACTACACCTCAAACAGGTGCACAGCAAGTTGATACAGTTACCAAAACTGTAAAAAAAGAAAACTGTTCTAATCTTAAAGAGTCACTAGAGGGAGCTCTTGTAGTGCTTGTTATAACTGCTCTAACTCATGCTTCTATTCAGGGCCATACCCTCAATTCATTATGATCATAAAGCAGCTAAGAATGGAAGGCTTTATGCAGTCCAGATGGGCACACAAGCACCCAGAGTCTTTGAAGAGGCTCATGGGATGGGTCAAAGAGGTAGGCAATTACACTACTGAAGAGATGCATTTTAATGTGTCTATGTGTGTATATTAGTAAAGATATAATTTTTCTGTTTCATTACGCAGGGCAAACTCCAGGTTCGGGAGCATGTTACAAAAGGTTTTGAAAATATGCCAGCTGCTTTTATGGGGATGCTGAAAGGAGACAATATTGGGAAGGCAATCATTTCAGTTTAATGTGCAACACAGAATGAACTGCAATATCATACATTAGATTACTGTAATATGATTAACCAAAATTAACTGTAAAT
>JAVQKG010073499.1:0-12978 GCA_036025885.1 Hypseleotris bucephala
TAAATATAAATTTTTTTTACTTGCTCTTAAATGTGTGTGGTTGTTCATAATTTCATAACTTAAACTATGTATCCTCTCATTCCTGTAGTTAATCTTAAACAACATAATAATTACACTCTGATTAGCCAATTAGAGCATACTTTTTTGACAATTAATTTCACATGATTAAAATTTATTAGGTTTCTCTCTTTTTTTATTGGCCTTTGTACAAGCTTGTGCGCACGCTCGAGTTCACTAACAGATAGTGCAGCTGCTCCATGGCCATGGGCAGACAGGCTGCTACATCAACGGCTTCAAGAGCAGTGAGACCAAGATAGCTTATAAGCAAGTAAGCAGTTTTTCCCCTTTATCTCCCCACTCTTCCATCTAAAGCCAATTGCAGCGGACAGTCCACCAAGTTCATTTGTATTTTCATAAGCGGTTGTGGATAAAACGAGATCGCAGCCAGTCAGGGAATTCAACTTAATGCTGATGGGGAAAAGTCGTCTAATTAGTTCTTGATCACACTATTTCAGTCTCCAGTATTTTAATGTGCGTGCTGGTGCGGGGCGGTGGGCATGTGTGCACGAGTGTGCTTTTGGGACCTTGTCAGCAGACTGAGCCACAAGGGCCCCTGTGGTAATGTGTGTATTAAATGATTAGTGTGTTAGTTAGCATAACGGCCCTTCAGCAGCGTTTAATCACTCTCAGGGGTGGGCCGCCTCACAGGAGGTGCATGGGAGAGAGGGGCGGTTTTAAACTGAGTGGGGATGGCTGCTTGAATGAGTGAGCTGGATCATCTGTAAAGTGAATGGAAAAATGAGCGAGCGAGTGTGACAGAGGGCAGGAATCTACACACACACGCAGCACAGAGATACAATCTTTACAAGGCCCGAACCCCTTGTTAATGTCAGCACTTGGCCCATCATCTGGAACAAGTCCCATAAATAACTATTAATAATAATTACACTGTCTGTGCCTCAGCCCTGACTACACTGTTGTTTTTGATAATTGTGCTGTTGTCATTGTTATGTGAGGAAGGCTGGTTTAGACATATATTTTCTAATTGTGAGCACATGTAGATGTTTGGGCTGGTTTAGCGGATACAGAACAGTTAGTCAGTTTGTTCAGTACAATATTATACATTACAGAGCTAGTTGCAACTTCACTAACACTGAATTACTAGCTGTGTTTGGCATTTCCACTTTGTAATTCTCAAACATTTAACATTATGTGTATTATTTCAAAACTAAAAGTTGTGTTTTTGTGTTGCAGAAAGAACTAGATGCCACCGCCACACAGCTTGCCAACAGACAGGACGAGAGTGAACAGTCCAGAAAGAAACTAATCGACCTGAGCCGCGAGTTCAAGAAGAACACACCAGAGGTGAGACAACACTAATGTATAGCATTCTTTGTATTCACACAGTTGGCGGGCGGTTCACATCTCCTCTCCACATCATACATGTAGGAGTGATAATTTACTCAGAAAGCAGGGGAGTAGTAGACGGCACAGCGATGCAAGCTTGGCTCCCAAAAATAGTCCCTCCATTAGTTTCCCTGAAATCCTAAAGAGACAAAACAGAAAACCCCTTAGGAGTTTGTATTATCTGACCTAGTTTTTTTATGCATGTGGAAAGTGTGGTCCGTTGGTGTGTGCGTGAGCAGGAGAAAGAC
Source organism: Hypseleotris bucephala (assembly GCA_036025885.1). Taxonomy (NCBI): domain Eukaryota; kingdom Metazoa; phylum Chordata; class Actinopteri; order Gobiiformes; family Eleotridae; genus Hypseleotris; species Hypseleotris bucephala. The sequence continues at coordinate 1,656 of JAVQKG010073499.1, forward strand.
AGACAGGGAGCAGCAGAGCAGAGCGAGAGGAAAAAAGTGTGTGACAACACTACTAAGTGGGATCAGGAGGGAATTCTGCCCTGTTCCTGTGTTCCCAGCACTTCTCCTGGGAATATTTGTTTCATCTCTGTTACCAAGGCAACATATTTTAAACCACACAGCAAAAACAAAGTATTGTTGTGTTATTATTGGTAATGTCACCATGGTGAATTATTGATGGCAGTATGAATAATGGATGAGCGAAGTAGACAGTGTATAGAAAATTGTCAACTCTCCATGGACTTGACAGCAGGCATATTATAGATACAAGAGGACGGGGATTGTGACTATTGACTATCACACCCAGTTAAAGCACTGTACTGTAGAGGTGACTACCTGAATATTTGACATTTATGTTTACGAGCTTTAAGCGACACTAAGGCAATATTGAAGTATTGAAACATAGTACACATATGAAGGCAAAGTGCGTCATCCTTACAAAGAAAACACGCTGCAGAGTACAGAGGCAGATAGGCAAGATCAGAGAAGAGGACACACACATTCATCAGTGTAACAAGGCTGTGATTTAGGACGGCTCGTCTGGCGTCTGTGTGGCCCCTGGCATCTCCCTGGTATGTGGAGGAGGAATCTGAGCCCGGCCAGACGAGCAACAGGATTCATTACAGGGCTGTAACGGGCTCAGGAAAAATCACCACTAAACTCTACTATAGACTATAGCCTTTAAGGGGGGCTCTGATAGTTTGTCTGGTAGAGTGAGATGGCCAGCACCTGATTAAAACAGCCTAGTACCGGTGAGTGCATTTGAAGAAGTGTGTTTGGTGTCTCCTGGTGTGTGGTGGACCAGCCTATAGTGCGGCCTGTCAGCTCTCTGTGGTCCGCAGCAGTCAGCGGAGATCACAGTCACATCAGATCAGACTGCATTAGGCTGAGCGGGAGTCCGCCTCTGATCCATTATTCAACAACCAGGAGACCGGCCCACGTTGACTGTGTCTAGTCGACTGAACTGTACTTGCCGTGAACTGCACTCATGGTCTGCATAATGACGCACACCACACACACAAGCTTTTGTAGCATTTTGAAAGTAGTGCAAAGAAATGCAGCGTGAAAACAAAGTTTTCATAATTCATCAGCTCCGACACACTGTTGAATTTTGACTACATCTAACTGGGCTTCCTAAGTTGCCTCAATTATTCATTCACTTTTTAATTTCTTTTTTGTTAGTCATATCCTCTGCTATGGTGTTGTAAAGGCTAGGGTGGGAATGGTTGTAAAATGTCCCAAAGATTGCTAGCCAGAGGCTAGGTAGTAAAACAACGTAGTGTGTGCACATGCATGCACATACACACATTTGTGTTTAGCTGCAGGGCAGACAGACAGCGAATGGGAGTTCCATACTCCCAGGAGGATTCCTCGGGCTGGCCTGTCTGCTGTCTGCCGGCAGCTTACACACCAGCCATCCATCTCCTGCTGCTGGCCCCTCCGTTCCCCTCTCTACACACACACACACACACACACTGACCGAGTGTCTGTGTGCATTGTTATGTTATATGCTCATAAATCTAGGGAAGTGGTGGGGGCAAGGGGGTGGAGCACTGAAGAGTGGACCAAAGGGTTCAGAGCTGAAGAGCTGGAGCCGACCAGTGGCCTGTGTGTCTTATTTAAATGTTGACCAGTCTTATCTTTTCCAAATGTAGCTGCTCTTATTCTTAAAATACAAGCAGTTGGAGCTGTTTTGAAATGCATAGATAGTTCTGCATTTGAATTAATTGAAACTGGTACAAAAAAGAAACCATCCTAAAAATGTTGTAAGTGAATCTTTTATGTCAGTTCTATAATATATTATTTAATTGAGCTTTAATGTTCTAATTAAAACATCATTATTATATTACTTTTTAGATATCTGAACTGTGTGTGTTTGCTCATGCTGTGTGTGAGAAAAGAGAGGGTGAGGGGCAGACCAAGTGTAGGTCATTATCGTAGCGGGGGAATATTGAATTGGTCCAGACAAACGGCTATGCCGACCCCTGATGAGGTAACAATGGGCTGGGGTCACTGGGGTCACAACCTGTCCTCAGCCCAGACAAGTGGCCTGTCTGGTCCGACCTTGGATTAGAGCGCTCCAGACACTGGTCCCAGACCAATTTGTGATGCATCCTCAGCTTCAGTTTTAGGCTTTTAGGCAGAAGTCTAAAAAGATGAAGAGTCTACCATTGCCCCACTTCACTTCTTCATTAGACACTTTTGTATGTGTGAGTCCACAAAGTGTGCAAATCAGATGTCCCTGTACAGAATGTCCTATTCTGCAGTGCTTTTAACCCTACGCTCCAGTTCAGTTTGTCAGGATGTAGGCTCAGCTAACAGCATGGTGATTTGCATGTTCCCCTGATACATACTCGACTGGCTATCTAATCTGAACCCGCTGACTCGTACTGGAAAGTCATGCAATGGGAGTTTCAGGATAAAAAGCATTTGCTTTAGTATAAAAGCTTGGTGCTCTAATGTCCTCCTCAGCATTAACTGGAGGCCTATTCTGTGACTCCACACGCACTAGTGCTGCCTCTGGGTGGCCCAGGTGGTGCTGCACCTGTTCTTATGAGAAAGCAGTCCACAAGGGCACTCCAGGGTAACCCCTCCCCCGCTCATGTGCACCACTCACACCATGTTCACTGAGAATGATTGGTTAATGACTGAACAGAGATCACAACATGGCCTCAAACAAATCCTTAACATGACTGTTCGATTATAGGATTCAACACAATATTGAACAAAAGTTAAAAAAAACTAATCATTGCTAACAGTGTATTTTTTTTATTACAGGATTTTCGGAAACAGGTTGCTCCATTACTCAAGAACTTCCAAGGAGAGGTGAGTGCAGTAAAAACTATATGTAATTACTTCTAAAAATAATGATTTTTACATGTGACAATCAGTGCCCAGTTTCATCTTGTTTCTTGGTCTTCCCACTTTGCGGTCTTCCTCGACTGTCATCTTTTCTTTCTTCTGTCACTATCTCATTTCCCCCTCTCCTCTGACTCTTTTCTTCGCCCTGCTCTGCTCTTGATTTTCTGTCCTATTCATGAAGTCCTGTTGCCTGAGGATGTGTTTAAATTGCATCCTGCAAAAAGGCATCACAAAAGCCCTGCTCTAGCTAGTCACAACTCTCCGGATGCTTCTCCCTCAGACTTTGTTTTTCTCCATGGTTCACTTATTTTGGTGATCAGGTGAATCATCAGGCATTTTAGTCACAGAAGCACCTTTATTTACTTCACATGTACGTTTCCTAAGTGTTTTCTGTTCTGTAAAAGTTTACTGTTTTGTGTGTGTGTGTGTGCATAACATATTCCTCCTGTTCTCCACCTCTATCATTTTGGCCTACTTCCATCACGGCTCCTCGTTGTGGCAGCCATGAATTTCCAGTTCACTCCCATATGTAAAAGTCAGGGTGGGACTGGATGGAGCTTGCTTAGACTGGGGCATTATTTAGGGTTGGAGTGGGTGGATGTTTAGCCTAACAGTATTTGTGCTCCTCTTATAAACGCAAAATCAACTCAATAGATAGTGACAAGACCGCGTTGCTACTGCCCTTACAACACTACAGTTTAACACTCTTTTATTCTCCATATTTTTGTGTTAGAGCAGCGACCACAGCCAGTGGTTATGTAAAATGTTGTAATTTATGGTGGTTCTCCCATGTTCTGCTGATCATCCAGAGTCTATTTAGAGAATAGAAACGGCAGCAATATAATTGGGGCTTTGTCAGCTGTTTCCACCATCCGCGTGTTGACACACCTCGGCTGCGTGCACACTAGAATACACTGAGTCGTAGTGGGTGGTCGCGGAACTGAGAAAGACATTATCTTATGATTATTGAGATAATACCTTACACCCGCGCCAGTCTTGGAGCAGCCCATCAATCAGTCGACTATTCTGTGCACTTGCATGCCACAACACGAGTAGCTCTGAGAATGTGTAATTTTAGCCTGCCTTTGTTTGCGTACCCTCCATTGCTTTGATCAAGGACAAGACAGCATCAGAAAGCAGAGGATCTTCCTGTTCTACACCAACTCATCCTTAACTATTTTACCCTGGAGCTCAAACTTGTCTAAATGACTGTGCAAACTGCCAGAACAATAAAAACTTTTAGCCTTCAAACTCCCAGCACTTGATATTGTGTTTAATCTCTGTCATTGAAAGGTGGATGCCCTCTGGTTATGATTATTACCAGTAAGCCTAGTTTTTCCACGAGGCTCGAGTTTGGTAAACAGGGTTTGGCTCTGTGCATGTAAGCGTGTTTGTGTGTGTACGTTGCGTGCTCAGTGTTCCTTGTTGGTCCACCGATCAGATAAGCTTTTCCATTATCCAATGCTTCAGTCTGTGCTTCCCATAGCCTCCCCTTATCTGACTCCACTGGGGCCACACACACACATACGAACAGGTCAGCCCAATGCCCTTCACACACTGTGGCGCAGATATGGGGCCGAGGCGCTGCTGAGTGATGGTGGCGCGAGGTGCTGACGTACGTATGTGCGTGTTTGTGTGTGTCAGGGATACCTTTTGCAATTGCAAGCACTTCTCATCGGTAACCTTCTGATACTGGCAAGGTATCATTTGTATCACTTCCATTTGTTTTCCTTGGTCAGTGTGTGTGTTAAGAGGCACATGTAATAGCAGATGTCATTGGGATTGGTTAAAAGGCGAAGTTGGAAACTGCAGGCTTGTATTCACGAATCCTGGGTGGTCTTTTCTAATGGCTCTGGTCCTGCAGTTAACCTGCCTCTAACTGTAGGGTGTGTCCTACATTAAACGTCTATTTCCTGCCTCCCATGTTGGGCTATATAAAGCTGCTGTACCACTGACCTTGGCCCAGTCATTGTACAGTCATGCAGCTGGCTTCCTTCATTACTTTTGAGTTGATTTGCAACTACCTATACAAGTGCTAGTGACTTATGAAAAGCTCTCCCAGCAATACGGTACCTCTGATCACACACTTGGCACATACATATTTTACCCTGAATAGGTTTACTGTTGGTGTGTGAGGGGTATTAGTACATCAGCATCAGTAATCTCCCATTAGTGGCCTCTCTGTTAAGGATTGTTGACATTGATTACGAGGGCTTGAAGATCACAATGTTGCAGGATGTAAAAAAATTATAATAATTATAAGGGTTAGCGTGCATGCATGGATGTGTGTGACAGAAGAACATGTGCAATAGACAGCCCTAGAAAAAGATTGAGGGGAAAAAACATGAGTCAGAACATGGAAGTGACAAGAGGCAGAATTTGTAGAAAGACATAGAGGAATAAAATGGGGGATAGCGGGAGGGGTGCTGGCACCAGTGTACATGGGTCCAGATGTTTTGCGGCTAAAAAACTCGAGATGAATCAAAGCCATGTGAAGAGATTTATTAGGTTCCCATAGGAGTCCAGGCAGTATTACATGTAGCCTGCACTGTTTACAGTGGCAGGAACTCCGAAACCACCCATCAACTGCACTACTGGCTTGGCTGGGAATGTGAAGACTTTATATTTGGACTTGTACAGGCTTTTGTCTTTATTCCCCATTCTCTCCGAAGCAAACGTGCTGGAGGAGTTGGAACAGAGGCACTAGGCTGTTTAGTCTGTGTGCGTGAGCCAGAAGAGTCAGCTGTAGCTGTGCCCAGTACAGTAGCACCATCTGAATGTCTTTATTTGGCATCTGCTTCCCTCAATTTCAACTCGACTTCAGATGTTTTTCGCCTACTCTGTCTGCTCCTCGTATTTAAAGTGGCCCTGTTATGCTAACTCGACTTTTTTGAGCATTTATTTACCATGGTTTAATGTTGTTTACTTGTCTGAAACATAGCTTTTTTTATCTAACATGCATGTCTGAGTAACCTTGTATGCTGAGGCGCTGATCGTCCAAGGAGCTTAAATACTTAGTTTTACCTTTTTATGTAGATAGTGAAGAAACCCCACCTTGCTACTAGATTTAATTCTTTGTATTGGTTGTAGTAGTTAAGTGGGTGTTTCCAGAATTGGGAAAGAGGGCCTGACAAGGACATGCACCTAGCTTTTTTTCTGGAAGAGATAAAGCAGGAGTGCCTATTTAATCAGAGAATGTAAAGTTATGACGATCTGCTAATCTGGGAAGATTGTTGAATAGTTCTACAGTGCCCCTGTATATGGTGCCTTTAAGTGTGACATAGTGACTATAGCGGCTCAAGCTGACTCTGTAAATGTCCCCTGGTATGATTTCATAATTAATCTCTTATGGATCCATTCTAATGCTTGTCCATTTCAATAATATCGGTGATGGAACGCACGCCGCGGCCCCTCGCGTTAATGGCTGCTTCGGTAATGGATCGGCACTGTATTGCTGCTAAGAGCTGACTGAATAATCTGCCCCTGCTGTGGCTGGAAAGACTGAGCCAGCTGTTTAATGATGTCAGCGTGCTGGAGGGGAAACGAATACACACACACACTGCGCGGACTGACAGACGGACTCAAACACTTTTAGTCCAGGATAGACAGACGGGCGTGGATGCGCACGGGCACGCAGCAAACGAAATGCATCACTCATCGGTGGAACAGCTGAATTGACTTTGCGGGGAAGAAAACACCAATGTGTGCTACCGTCAAGACATCGGCGATCTCATGCAACATACCATCACATAGTGAAGAGAGACAGATATGCAGACCACTCTGTCAATGGCCATGCAAATTAATGGGCCGGCTTTTAGCTTGTGTTGATGTGACACTATAATCTGACGTAACTGACAACTTTTTTTCTTTTGCAGATTGATGCCTTGAGTAAGAGAAGTAAAGAAGCAGAGGCCGCCTTCTTGAACGTCTACAAGAAAATAATAGATGTGCCAGGTAAAAGGACTAACAGCTGTATTGTTAAGTTATGGCTGCCATGTTCATTTAAAAACATAATGGCCATAGTAGACAGCGTCAACAGTGGAGGGGTCTTAGGATGTTCACGGTACATTCAGGCATAGTCAAGTCCTTAATATTTGCCCCTGAGATCTCCTTCCCACTGGTCTAGCCTTTAGTGGGTCTTAACAGAAGGTGCCTCCTGATATAGATGACAAGTACACCCACGATTGGCTGCTGCAAAGAGCATTTATGAGCAGTCACATTCAGCTCAGAGGCTGAGCAGGCACAGCACACAGTGTTGTGGTGCTACTGGTCCCAGATATTCAGTTGTATAGGAGCCCTAGAGGGACTGTGTATGTAGGAATGAGAGAGGAGTTGAGTTCATCTATAGCGTAAGGAGGTCATCATATTCCCACATGGATAGACCTACAGTAATATCTTTGGATTGTACTGCTCCCAATAAGTCAGCGCCAGCCCTGACGGGGCTATTCTTAACTTGCAGCGAGACAATGATGTAATGCCTGATGCACATACGCACGCAGACACAGAGCAGCCTGACTAATGCAGCAGTCTTGAAAGAGGAAACAGTGTGTTTTGTTCTGTCTTCTATCAGCTGAAGGCCTGGTTAGTCAGCCTAATGTGCTCTGCTTTAGATTAAAGGTGTCTGGCGAGAGTGTTCAGCACCAGTGGTCCTTAAGTCAAACTGCTTTTAACAAACTGTACACTTGATTTGGAGGGAGTCTATGAGAAGGACAGAGGCTTGATAACACTGAGAGAAAGTTGATTTTCAAGGGCGCCAAAGCAGATAGGAGACTGTATTTAAGGCGTACAGTTGTTTCTTGTTTTATTTGTATCAGTGTTAAACAGTGAGAAGGGTATGTGTGATTTTGTGTGAGCATAGCCCCGCATGCTGTGTCACCTTGACAGCACAAAATCAGCATGAAATTCCCCAATCGTTCTCCGCTGATCTCTCATTAGCATAGTTAAGATATCTAACTGCGTCAGACATGAGGCGTGCACACACACATGCAGTCCTTACCCCCAGCTGTAAGCTGTCAGTTCCTCTTATCTCCACAACACACAAACACACACACAAACTGCTCTTTTAGCTGGCATGCTGATGAGCGTCGCCTGCGTCTCTTGGCTGCCTGTCACCAGTCTGCCACCCATGAGCACCAATCAGATGTGATTGGCCTGACTGACAGGCCTCTCTTCATCACACTGACAGTTAACCCTGCTGTGTGTTCACACAGACTTTGGTAAAATGCCTTCAGAAAGTTGTTTTCTGTAATTTTCTCTTTTTCTTAAATCTTTTGTTTACCCTTTGCTTCTCTGCATGGTGCAGCCTTGTCCACATGTTGCTCTCTCTTGTTTTTACTAATCTGCATCATTCATCGCTTGATCTGAGCTTAAATGATTTCATCTGAAACTACCTACAGGTGTTTCACATTTATGCTGTGTCAGCACAGCTCGTTGTTTTCCAATACAACATAAGAGGTTTATCTGGCTCTCTGACAATAGTGTGATGGCACAAAGGGTTGATAGTGTATCGTTCAATAGAGTTCATGGATAAAGTTGTTTGATACAGTGCGTGAGAACTAACTGTGACCTTCCCTTTTGTGTGCAGTAAACAGTGTGGCAGTTCTTAGTTCTTTTACTAATCAGTAAAGGCTTTTATTGTAAGTAAGCATTGTTCATATTTGCAGTACAACTAGTACGCAGAGCCTGTTGTAGATTGTTAGTTTGATAATATGCTGATATTGTTTCAGTTTTTGAGCAGTAGCAGTTGTGTCCCTTTAAACATACACTATAATTGTGATATTTTTGGTCCTTGCTCGGACTAGTGTCTCCACGGGGAGATCATAGTCCAGGGTCATCCTCAGTACAGTGCTCCTGGACTTGTTAGATTCATGGCCTCGCTGAAGGACACTTCACCAGGGCAAACACTTCCTCTCAAGGGCCTTTAATGCAGTTATTCCCAGCTAACTACAGTGTCTGAGCGCCCTTGTTTGTGTAATTTGCTTTGAAGAGTGTTAATGTGTGTGTTGTCTGTGTAGATCCTCTACCTGTGCTGGAGCTGGCTCAGCAGCTGCAGCTGAAGCTCCAGAGGATGCACGACATTGAGACAGAGAACAGCAAACTTCGAGAGACACTGGAGGACTACAACAAAGAGTTTGCAGAGGTCAAGAACCAAGGTCAGAGGAAGATTGAATTCAGAATGAATTCAGATTATATATTATACAAAGGCTCAAAATATCATATTATACAAGTCAGCCATCAGTGTACTTATAGGTTAAAAGAAATGATGAAATAGCCGGTCATTTAATAGTAAAATTAAATATATTATTAAACATATTTTGTATTCTACAGCTGTATTTAAAAAAAATCCTTTTTCAGAAATGTGCCACACTGAACATATTTTAATAGGTAATCAGTTATTTAAAAACACAAAATGTACAAGATTTTACATTTTAAAAAATAGTTTTCAGGGGGAAGAGGTACAGTTTCATGAATGAAAGACGACAGGCTACCTCAGGGTAAAAGAAAGATGGAAAAACTGACAAAAGGCAGTGTGAGATGAGTGAGCAGCAGCAATAAAAGTGGTGTTTTTCAGTCAAAACGGAGCGTTGTGTGCGCGAGAGTCGGAAATGTTTTGGAATCCCCCTTTTCCTGGGCGAGAGTTAATTGGAACAGCTCGATAGCGGCAGGGTTCCATTTTGCCATTGATTTTCCTGTTCCCTCATCCTTTATCCCTCCTTCCCGCCTCAATAGATGGGGAATATTTAAACCCCAAAACACACTGTGGAACTCCCACTCCTGTTAAACACACACGGACTGGCCCGCACACATGCACACGCGCACACAGACACACAAGCAAAAAGTGCAGAGGCCATTGATCCCTGCAACCTAAATGTTTAAAGTTCAGTTAAGCAGTTAAGGGGTAAGAGGGCTCTGAGGGGACTCTCCTTTATTGATTATGTGTCAGAGCAGTGAGACTGGAGTTTACATCACATGCACACACACACACAAGTGATAAGAGCCCTCAGTCAAAGGCAGCAGGCAGTATTGCTCTTTATCATTGTCTCACTCACTAAAACATTTCACTCAGAAACTCTTACACACATATATGAAGGCCTATTTATTACCCCAGTTATGTGTCAGATTTATTTCAGGCCTCTACACACAGTGCTCAGCCATCAGCAGGTTATGGGGTTTCAGCGCTAATGCAGTCCTAATGAATACAACATATACCTTTAGTCAATGCTGAATATTCTTCTTATACCAGTTGCGAGTGTAAAGATTTGGCAGGAGCCATTGCAGCCAAGATCCTCGAATGTGTTGACAGGATGAATATGGGATATGGTCTTTGCCCAAAAGGCTATTCAGATACATCATCTATGCTATTTATCACATCAGTAGGCTGCATGATATTAGAAAACCTATGTTCGTATTTTAGCACGTGTGTTTTATATGGTGAAAAAGTATATGAAGATGAACATTCATACACTGAATTTGTAACTATAAGGGTTTAATTAAGACACTGATCGTAATAGTCTTCTATGTAAGACAACACAGTTAACAAGACAAGTTAACACATGATAATGTTAAAATTGTGATCTTGGTGTAAATTGTGATTGTATTACCTGGATTATCGCAAAACAGTATGACCTAGCCTAGACATAATAGAAATTAAGCTGCAATTAATATTCAAAGCGGCACTGGCCTGTCTACTTAAAACTGGAGCAAAATCAAAACTTACCAAAGACTAATTGAAGTCAAAATTGAAGTTGATTTCTTGAGATTTGTATTCTGTCATTGTGGCATTAATACATTTCCGATATACTGGTAATATGCAGACCTCAACCTGCCACAACTTCTTGCCTAGAATTTGTTCATATTATCTTCATTCTTTTGACTCAATGCCTTTGTTTTTTAGAAGTGACTATTAAGGCCTTGAAGGAGAAAATCCGTGAATATGAGCAGTCACTGAAAAATCAAGCTGAGAACCTGGCCCAAGAAACACAACTGCAGCTACACAACGACTATGCAGAAAAAGAGAGGTTTGTGCACACAACATTAGTCTTTGTTGATTTCTTTTTTAAAAGGCACATTTCTTTTTATTAGTTAGCGCAAAATTGCCTTCCTGCCTTTTTAAAACATGGAGATAAAAGTTTGTTTTGTAAGATACAATTATTTTTGTTACGTTATTATTTACACTGGATTAAATTTTCAATTACCCAATTATCAATTCTCTGTTTGTGTATTTGTATTGAGTATTCTGAATATTGAATGAATATAAGCTCAGCAATCATTTTAGAAAATATATTTTTATATGAAATAGGAGTAACTAAATGGTAATTTTGTTTTATTGTATTGTGCACACTTGCCCGGGGACTGCAGATGGAAAGTAGCTTTAGCTAAATCTGGTTCAAAGCATCTCTTCTCTTTGTGAGATTAATGTTTT
>JAVQKG010073600.1:0-27736 GCA_036025885.1 Hypseleotris bucephala
ATCTCACTAATGACCTTAATTAACTCAATAGCAAATTTTCCCACACTTATTTCTTTTTCTTCAAAAAACAAAATGGGTTCATATAAAAATATAGATATTTCCTTGCTGTTGTTGAGGGAACTCACCACCCCTAAACCCCTTTGTGTTCCCTTACCTCTGGCTTGACAATTTAAACACTGAAAACGCTTTTTTATCTTTCAACCATTGCCAGGAGCCAAGAACTTCTCTTTAAAACTAAATATAAATACAGTGATTTCTGGATTTCCTTTAATTGGAAAGTGTCTTGACACACTTGAGATCTGTTGCAATGGTAGTTGTACGTTACAAAAATCATGTTGAGTGTGTGTTGTCCACCTGAGTAAAACTGTTTTGAAGTAAGAGTACTTTTATTGGAGTAGATCTTAAAGGTGTAGCCTGCAAGTTTCCTAAGATAAGAAGGAAACATTTGGACACCTTTTAACTTGGGCTTCTGGTAGTGGTGGTAGAAGCAGCTTCAGTTCATGCAACACTAAAGTAATATTGGATTGGTAGTGGCAAAATAATACTCAACTCTCTTATGCATTTTTCACATAATTTTCACTTCTATTTGAGTAATATTTTAAACTTGAGTACCGGTTTTGTTGCAGATCTGGTTCAAAGTCAACGTGAATCCTATTTTTTCAGCGGTGTCCATAATAAAATCCAAACAGAGGTCTGCAGAGGTCATGTGTGACAAACAGCAGCGAAATAACAGTGACGGCCGCAGCGCCTCAGACAAATCAGAAGTCGGATCATGACAGAGGTGCTTACAAGAAGTCAGAGGATGGAAGATTACCCATGAGCCTTTGGGACGTGGCCGCGGCGTCTGTGGATTTGACAAAGTGGGGTGCTGTGAGGCAGGAGTCCTCGGGGTGCAAGACGGTGGCAGGCTGAATGCTGAGCGAGATCGGTTCAAAGACTCAGCAGTTCTGGAGAATTAAAGACGCTCTGTGCGGGATTTAGGGGTGTTTAGCAGTGATGGCGATAGTGAAGATCGCTACAGACTTATTTCATCCTACTTTAATCTGGCACAAACTGGGGAAAGTCTGCAGCTAAAATTATAGAAAACTTTATAGATTGGCACACAAAAATAGCAGTGCGGAGCAGCGTACTGTTTTGGTCGCACTACAGAAAATATGGCAACAGGAAGTCATCTTATTAATGCATTCTTTTCTGTTTCTGTAAATAGACCTTGCCTCACAACATCTGCTGTGCTCCAAATATAATCTCGAGGTTCAGTCCATCATGAGTGGATTAAAGTGGGATTTTTATTAGATTGGTATATAGTGAAATGCAATACACTTCTGCTGGTGGTATTTACAGCTATTTTTTGCCCTTTATTAGATAGCCTATCTTTGGATTTAAAGTGGCAACTATATGGTCTTCTGCTTCAGTCTTCTGCAAATTTTTGAGTTTGGTCTTCTACTTTTTCCCGTTAGTGTGATTTAAGACATTCTAGACAACTATGGGCCTAAGATGGGGTACACCTTGGAAAATGGCATGACACACAACCATTAATTTTCACACTCACCAAGGGCAATATAGTTTCACCGCTTCACGCAGAGCTAACATCTTTACAGGGACATTATGCAGACTCCATTCAGACTGTAGCCAAACAAGTATTTTTTCTTAAATCAATTGCAAAGGGAAGAGAGTAAAGTTTTCCAAAGCAAGTGTTAAATGCGTTATCTGCATATGACTTCTGCCCTTGTTGTTGCTGATTTAAAATAGCGCTTCTGGCCCTTTCCCAGTGAGGGGAGGTGTTAAAGCAAACTTTCAAATGAGCTATTTTTTCAGTGTAATCACCATGGTTTTTGGCCGTGATGGGTGAAAGTAAACAACCAAATGATGCTGAGATTAATTGATTCAAATCTTGTTGTGGCTGCGGGCCTGTCAGCCAAGCATGAATTTAATTAGGACGTCTGGCTCATCTGAGTGGGAAAACAATTGGCCTCAATTTGTGTTGCTTTGGAATCTAAAGTGTGCCCGTATACAGCCAAGAGGAGAGTGCAGGGGACGTACAGAGGAAAACACACCAAGGATTGCATTCAAATTGTGGAGAAAAAGAGAAATTTGGCCAAACACATTAACTAAAGCAGTAATGGAGTTGTGATTACAGTGTCCAGTCCTGAAGTGGTTTTGCACAAAAGCACAAAAATACTAGCCTTTCTGGTATGGAAGTAGCTCAGTGTTTGAAGTCAGTATTTGAAAAGGATTAGGTGCCGCCCTTCTCTCTGATTTGCAGTATACTTTTATGTTGGTATCCTGTTGGTGTGATGGAGTCTCTGCCCCGTGGAGTCACTGCTGTGTTTTCCTCAAACCCAAGACTGAAAAACAGGGTGAAGTTGTTTGAAATAACTATTTTCTTAAAGTCTTTATTCTTTTTAGCCTAATCTGTTCCATTTACAATTCTCAAATAGTATATCGCTTCTACTGTATTTTGATCTAAGAACTAGAAGAACTTGGACAGGGCAGACCAGAATAGTCTTTTTTTGGCGTTTGGTTGCCACAGCAAATCACATAAAAATGAAATGTCGGATTACTTTTTTTGCATACACTTAGATATAATAAAGACGCTGAATTGGACAGATAGGTGCTTCTACAATGAATATTAATTAAGTAATTAATTAAGGCATAAACTTGTGAATGCAATCACTCAAAAAGTTTCTGGCACATCTTTTTCAAACTTTCTGGACAGTTACATATGAAGATGCTAAGCTACATTTACTGGCTTGTGACGTTGTAGCTGTATTCCTGTTTACACTCAAATTATATTTCTGGAGAACAAGAAAGAAGTGTGAATAACAAGTCTACACTGGCTAATCTTTTTCTGTTTTCTCAATAGCTTGGTCTATTCATTCACTTGTATTGAACAATCAGTATTACAGTAGCCTAATTGTAATGTCTTAATGCAGCTGGATGCAACCACCACACAATCAAAACCTGTGTAAAAGGGGAGGTTTGGTTGTCAGTTGCTGTGTCTTTAACCTACATAGTTTAGAAAAATGTCATTACTACCTAAAAGTGGATCTTAATACATACAACTCGTAAAGTATATTTATTGAAATCCAAAGGCATTATTTCCGTACAGTAAGGAAACTGTCAAAGAGTGGTCTTAAGTCAGGGCTTAGGCAGTGTTTACTCTGAGGCTAGACAGTCCATTTATTCTTGAATATGACGAGGGTCTACATCTCAGGGAAAAAACTCAGCAGACATTTTTTTTCTTGAAGATGTCAATAAAAGGACTTGGAGAGAAAAAGGAGCGTTTTGTTGATTCGCTGAAATCTGTCACTGTCCTGGAGAGTCCAACGCTGGGGAAAACAGTAATCCATCAAACGGGCTTCGCTCTCTGGACACTCACTCCTGACCTTCAACCATAAACACCATTACCCATGTATTACAGCCCCTGCTACTGAATAATTACAGAGAGTGCGTGGGACCTTTAGCACTACAGCGTGGATGACTATAAATATGAAAAGAGTGCTGTGATTTCAAAACGATATCGAAGCAAAGATGATGATTACGTGCAAAGTGAAAAGCGATGCGTAGGAGGGGGTTGTTGTGAGAAGGCTTGAAAAAACCCAAAGAACGTACAAATGCAGGGCTGTCATAGAGAACCCCCCATCTGTGCCAGTAATGAATATGTAGGGCCTGTAAATGTGACACATAGAACAAGGTGTCAAAGCACAATGTGCTAAATGCCTTATGATATGTAAATTATACTAAGACAAGTGGCTGGGCGTCACCTGGTGTAGACCAATGCATTATAGCTCAACATGGGACTGAGTGCTATGAAGGAGAATTACAGGAAAAAGCTGTTAAGAAAATACTTTTTTCTTGAAGACTAACTGCTGGGGTAGTAGCATTTCTTGAAATTCTCACACGATTTTTGGTCAGGACTTTGTTGATATAATAATGGTGGGAAAACAGAATATGTATCTAAGTAAATGTAACACTTAAGTAGTGGAAAAAGTAAACTAATACAGTTGCCTGATTTAAATAGACTTGGACTACCGACACCCTGTGGCTGGAGTTAGTATCTTTAGTCCTGTTGCCCATTGTTTAAGAACTATTAATTCTGGATACTGATGGTCGGTCTACACCAAAAACAAAAAAAATTTTCTCAAATTCTTTATGGACCATTCCTGAAAATATTTAAAAAATCAGATTAAGAAACCAGGGAGTTGATTAACCAACACCGACAAGAACATAATCTTCTTGGCAGACGTAAGAACATATACAACCAAAAATATATTTTTCACAAATAAAAATTTAAGTCAATTTTTTTTATATTTACAAAAAGAAATAGAGAGATGCAACATGGGTGGCAGGAATGCTTGATGCTCTTAATAGGAAGCTAAAAATCAGGCTGTGTGGATAGTGCTGGCTCACATCCACATCAGTCTTCAGCTGCAGAGAGCTGAATGAGGATATAATGTAAAAAATTCCTCTAGTTTTAAATAGATCCATTTGCAAATACATTATTCATGTTTCCCAGGAAACCACAACACCTCAGTGTTTTTTTCCCTGCTCAAATTTAAATGGCCTTCATATTGCCCCCTCTCTCTGTGTGTCCTCTCCAGACCTGCTTTATTTATTTACTTAGGCTACACAAAATGCAAATGTGTTTATTTACAGTGCATCTTTTTCTGCTGAAATGTCAAAATGTCAGTTGCGAGACAGGCGGTCACACAAGGACAATGCACCCAAAATGTCAACTAGATACAGAGTCTCCAGATATGCAGAGAGTATCAATGGTTCAGTGGCGGGAACTTTTCACAACGTTTAGTAAGAAATTTACAGATTAATAGGAACATGAATTTGGATAAAACTAGAATATTTAGAGTGTCAGTTAAGAAATATGTTGCAAAAGATATACAATGTTGTAGTACCCAAACTTGAACTCAAATAAGAATGCTTCTAGTTCAGGGGTAAATGTTCTTTCCATTGTTTCTTGATACTGAAAGTTGAAAAGAAGACACTAATGATAGTAGTTCGTCTGTCTTTGAACACATCACAATGTAACATAAATGAAGTCTCTCAAATTAGTGCAGCTAAAGCAAATTAAAACAAATGCTATTCAATGAAACAAACAGCTGCCGAGGACACAAAGTGCACAATCAAAAGTGAATGGCAATGATCTACAAAGAGACCAAAGTTGCTTGTTGAAAGGAACAACTGTTGCAGTGTGTGTAGTGTCACCAAGTCCCGCTGCCATACGCATCATGTGACACCACCATCTGCAGCCAGCCTTGCAGAGTCATCGGCAGCCAAGTCTGACTCACAAAGGTTTGACTGGAGCACTTCACCTCCTGCCTCAGTGCCTTTGAGCCAGGGAGACTGCGAGCATCTGTCACTGCTCCTGGACTTACAAGGGCGAGATCCCGACTCCGACAGAAGCGGCGGCAGCGGCACACGGCTCAGGGCTTGTTAAACATCAATAAATGTCACATTCAAATTCTGCAGGCATTATGGAGCATGATTATGATGGATGAACATGAGTTGGAGAGCCAGAGGTCTGCATTGCTGTAGCAAGTCAGGTGCTTTTTGGAGTTGTTTGTGGCACTGCAGTTTTCTCCTGAAAGTTTAAAACCTGCAGCATTTGGGCTGTTAATTAACTGGACCACATACTGTTTTATGAAGAGGCATCAATAAACCACTCTGCTTCAATATTTAAGAAGTTGACTAGCAAAACAGATTTGAAGCAGCACTTTTAAGGAACTTAGAAAGGCTCACTTAAAAACAGCTAGTCTACATCTCTGTTATTCATTCATATTCTTCCAATTAATTACCATTGGGAGTCATGAAGTTTAAGTTTTTAAAATCTATGGGCCTTAGGTGGGATACATAGTTAGTTATTCCCATGGCTAACATAGGGACATACATGGATCATCATCAGCCATCTAGTATTCATTGGTATTGGTATATAGTCACCAGTTTTTCTAATGTATGCATGTTTTTAAATCGAGAGATGAAAAGTATTCCATTAGTACTACAGGTAATAGAGGGAGGATAAAACTCTTCTCAGAAAGACTCTATCTTTGCCGGCCCAAGGATCAGACCCACAACCTCCTTGGCTTGCTGAGTGTCAGAAGTACTATCATGCTAACACAAAACTCACTTTGTCTTAATAAAATTTGAATAATTTAGTTTGTGAGTGAACATAAGGCCCATCTAACACTTCTGATTTGATTACTTGAGTTGATGATAATAGTGTTTGCTGCTCCTTTCTGGCGCATACACTTTGTAGTTCTCTCTAATGAAGTGTTATTAGTAACAGGGGCACATCCCACTCCACAGAAATACATGCTGACAGCTATCTAGCTTCTGTCATATGGATTGTAATGAGTAGCGACATATGCAGCTCTGTGCCCGTGTTCATCTGAGGGTAACACAGAAGCAGACTCTGACATGTGTGAGACCAGAACGCTTTACAAAGCATTAGATGGTGGAAGTTATCTCCAGTCTGCAGACAGGGCCATATCCATCCATTACTCATCCCGAATGTTACAGGGAACAGACATCTGAGAGGAACATCAAAAAGGGCATGTTTTAGACATGTCAACACACGCCCAAGCTGTGAAAGTTTATAATCCCCAAACTAGTCAGTTTTCACATTTCATCAAAGATAGTGTAGTTTATGTTACAGAATATCCGTAGCACATTGAGCACAATCACTGCACAACCTCATTTCACTGTATTTCACATTTAATGCCATGGTTGAGGGGAGACCATCTGTGGTCTCAGCATTTTTACAAAATTCTCATCTTTTATGAATTCTCTGTATAATACTGGGGATGTGAGAAAAGACGAGATAGTTTGCAATAAAGGACAATCCTTAAGATTGGACAATAAAGGAAATAAATATAAGATTGTTACTTCAAATTGAAACATAAATTTTAAACAAAACTGAAGGAACTACGTATGAGACATGTCCAATGTGAACAAGTGCCTCAACACAATACATCCGGTCACTTGATGCCTGTGGCCTCTACACACTTTACGTAACGATCTGTGCTGTCCTCACATCTTACATTCATTATTACATTAAATACAATCACTCTTCTTAGTTTAAACTGTTCAGGATACAAATTGTGACTTTGGACATTTTCAAGATTCATAAGATACTATTTACAAGTGAACAAAGAATACACATTATAAATTCATCACTGTTTGTTCATCTCTATATTGTAGAGTCTTTAGAAAAATACACCAATGGGAGACAGCACCAAACAAATAGCAGTTGTTTTTGGCTCATCCCAGTGTGTCCAGACCCCAGTCCTGTTCAAAGAGTGAAGCTTCGAGGCATCTCTGTCTCTGTCGGCTCCAATACAGTGGGGTCGGCAGCCGGTCAGCATTGGTCTAAATAAAATATTCCTTCTGGTTCTCACTTGAACCGTTGCTATGTGAGTTGTTGTGGCTGCTGAAAGGCCGCTCTGGGCAGTCGTCTGGTTTGACTGTTTTCACGTCTGCACTCCGACACGTCCATTTCCTCCTGTATAAGAACCGCGCCATTATCGCCAAGGCAGACAAGGTCACGAAGATCACCAATGCTATCACACCTGCGGGCACAACAAGGCAAAACTCAACAACCCATATGTATTTAAAAACCTTAAGACAATGCATAATTCAGACCATTTGACATGTGAAAGTGAAGTTGACTATATTGTGGTCAATATATATCAGTTTGTTTTGTTCTTAAGTTGTTTTGTTTCAATGTAGGGCTTCAAGCACTATTGCCCTACAGACCCGCATTGTTTATCTGAATTCTGTCTAATGATGAAGTGAAGTGAAGTTGCTGCTGTACCTCCAATTAGTGCTGAGTCACTCTTAACAGCATTAACTAGAGGCTGTCCCATTTCAACAGGTCCAGACTGACCTGTTGACCACAAAGAGTATGTTTATGTAAGAACACAAGAAAAAAAATTGTTCCAAAATATGGAACTGAAACACCAACCTGACAAGTGGTGAGTGCTTTCAGGTGCATAAGAACTTCCTGAAGTTGAGCCACAGCGGGACTGGACCAGTGGACCAGTTATGATAGTGGGACTGGTGTCTGAATGTAGCAGAGCAGCCTTTAGAGGACTGATGGTGTTAAAGTGCACAGCGGACAAGCAGCCTGTGAAACCTGCTGCAGCCATCCGGGCCAAGTCAAACTCTAACTCTGTAGCATCTAGAAAAAAATTTTTATAAAGTGAATCAAACCATCATCATCAAATCATCTTTTGTTCCATCAATACTTTTCATCGTTACTCAACACAAAGTTTATTCATGCATCAACTACCTCTAAAGGCTAATGATATAATACAATGGCAGTAAAAAGCTCTCATCTTTGAAATATGCGGCCTTCCTTTTTTTTTTATCACCTTCAAGTACCTTGCACTCTGCCAAGAACAAGCGACCTGATGCCATTGAACTCCACATCAGAAGAGAGGTTGAAGTATTCCATGCTGTTCTGGTCAATCTAAAAAACAGGAAATAGTACATAAAAAATATAGCCAGACAAACACACTATATTCGTTTTCATTTCAAACAGGCATACTTAAATGGATTTGTCAACTACACAACAGTAGTTTAGAATAGCACACTGTTTAGTTTGATGATCTGCCTAAATAGTACATTAGGCACTAGACAGATGTAGTGTGAATCACCTGTATTGTGACACGGTCTTCTATTCTGTTGACTGTAACACTGTGGAGCTGTCCATTAGCCAGGTTTCCCACTCTGCTTCTCAGCATCTCATTGTCCCTGCTGCTGTCCAGTCTGTACACCAGCTCCAGCTTACCTGCACACATAGAAATGTTACATAATACAATCTGTCAAGTAGCACTTTAACTACTACTACCTTTAATAAGTTAAATTAATCTATTTCACATCAGTATTTCCAACATTATTTCAGCTACTATACATGATGATTTGGCTTTCTATAAGATGGTAAACAGACCTAAGTTTTGGGATGTAGTGAAAGCCGTGGCAAACTGGCTGAAAAAACATATTGACCCAAGAGGTTTTGGTATTGATCTGCACATCAACAGATTTCAAAGTATGTGAGTGAGGTTTGTGAGGCAGAAAGGGTTGCTCTAAAGATGCATTTCTAGTCACAAATGGGACGCAAACAAGTTGCTTGCACTACTTATTCCCTGAAGAAAAGTTTTATCACACAAAAAAACCTGTTCCAGGTGGCAAGCATTTAATGGGGCGCTTCGGTTTAAAACAGCCACCTGCAGAATCCACGTCACCATGGCAACTCTAATGACCTGCTGGCTATCAGCTTCCTTCAGGCTCACTTACTAAAGCAGGCACATGCTAAGCTAACACACCTTTTAAACTCTTTGTCCCACCGTAGAAACAATTTCTGATCCGGTACAACGACTTACTGTGTTTGTTAAGAAGCAGAGCCATGTATTCTTTGTAGTAGGAGCTGATGTAGAGGAGCAGAGCAGGAGTTTGAATGGTCTTAAAGCTCAGTGATATGTTCTCTGCTCGTAGGATGAAGTCAGGGTGGACAGAGAAGTGCACCATACTGCTCTGGTTTAAGCCTGGTTTCTCTTTAGGCTCCTGGAAGCTGTAGCTGATGGATGTTCCTGATTTGAAGCTGGCTGATACCTCTGCAAAGAACAAAAACATCAGAGCATCATTAGGATAAACTAAAGCCGACATATTCTCTGTTTACTCCTAAGCTTTTTATTGTGAACGTCTGTAGAGCTGGAAGCACAGACACAACATTATCATTTATTTAAATTCAGAAATGTTTGTGCCCCCTCCTGAAAGTCACAAAGATATGTACTTTGCTTAGTTGTTTTAGCCATGTATATATTTTACCCAATAGATATGATTTACCTGTTTAGGCTTACTGAAGAAGTGGGCCAGGGTGTGATATTCGAATGCTTACAAAGAGAGATTCAGACTGACATAGCCATAACTAGAAACATATGTAAATATACAGTATACATCTAGAAGTGAGTGAACATAAAGACAAAATTTGAGGTTTCATTTTGGTGCATTGGTTTTGCTGCAGTAACTCACATCCTGTGCCTTTTTGACAACATCTAATTAAAAAGGCAGAAACGTCACCAAAGAAAAGCAGCTGACAGATAGAAGCAACAGTGTAAAATAAGGCAGCTAATTATTCCACTGTCATGCATGAGAGCTGTGATTTCCGTGATGTACATGAAGAGTTTCCAAAGACAAACACAGCTGGCAGCACGGCTTCTGGCATCTGCAACATGTGTTAATATCCTGATGTGACTATTCCTGTGACAAGCTAAATGACAGAAAAGGAAGGTGTTTTCAGTACTTAGACTTCCTCGAAACTACTTTGAGTGAGAATATCGAGTTTCTGCGAGTGACTAAGCAGGTGGCGCGGTGAGTTGTTTGTACCGCGGTCGCAGAAGGCTCCAGTGAAGGCAGATGGAGAGCAGTCACAGAAGAAGCTGCTGGGCCTCTCCACACAGCGGCCCTGGTGCTGGCAGAGAGAGCCATAGCTGCTGCAGTGGCCTGGACAGCCCGGATCTACCCCGGGGGTCATCCGCGCTCGGGCCTCCAGGTCTAAAGTGACTCCATTCAGCTGGAGAGAGCGCACACAGCCCCGAAAGCCTTTCTGACGAGATGCTGTGCCTCCTGAAAACAAAACAATAGAAGAGAGTGTGAAACAGTTACGTCAGTACTCAAGTTCACAGCGAATTTATATCAAAGTTATGCATGTTTTTCTTATGGCATCTTTATTGAATCAAAAGAAAAGAGTTGCAGCCCTACTGTGAATAAAGGGCTGAAAACTACAACAAACTGTGATAAATACCACATGAGAAAAGTCTAGATCTGGGTGGGAGTGGGACAGAAAAAGCTCAATTTTTATCTTTCACATTTGATGCCCCCAGACTGTTGATTGAAAACATGTGAAGGAACATGTCAGCAGGACATGAGTGATGGAAAAATTATTGTTGCAACCTTGCTTTCACTGCCTCAACTAAAATAAAGATTTGTCGCTGCTCTTATACTGCATTTTTAAAACGATGGGGTGATGAAACCATGGTGAAACACAAACCAGCAGGTGGAAAAAGCCAAGGCGCTGACTTTTATTGGCAGCTCACGAGCTAGCTGAGCACCATGCGGATTGTTGGTATCTGGAAAGTTGGCAAGCTGTCAGTCTTTTTGACAGTTTACTTGTCCTTCTAGCCTAGCTGACTGTGACTGAAAAAACACATTTTTATTCTTTTTCTCAGGTAGAATGTGACCCCCAAAGTTATTGTTAATAATCGGAAACCTATACCTGCCCCCACAGTTCAGGCAGGGTAAGATTATAATTGTGTATGAGTGCCAAACTGGCTACAAGGGTTGTTATGATAAGACAAACACAGCCGGAGATGATGAGGCTTGTATCTAAACTTTCAGAAACTGTCTTCCTTTGGAGACTTTTTCAAGGGTATATAGCAAATACCACAATATATAAAATCTTGTGTTTTCTTTTTATGAGGGTTTGCTGACATTTACATTATCCAAAAAATATCACTAACAAGGACACATGTACCACTGCAACAAGGACCTGTGACATTTACAAAACCATAAAAAAGGCAGAAAAAATACCACAGTTAAAGTTGCTTGTACATTATACACTGGATTGTGTGTCTGAGCATTAGTGTTGGGTTCTGCTGACAGACTTAGTTTGTGCCACTATCTGCTTACTTCAGAAAGAGCTGAAGTGACAAAGATGTAACGTCTCTTGCTCCCTAAGGGTCAACAAAATCCTGCGGAGTTACCACACACTGAATGGAAAACAATAGCGAGTAGGGACCAGATGAAACAAATAGATCTAAAAATGCTGAAAACTGTTAGTTAATTTCGCCTCTGTGTACCTAAGAAACTGACCACCAATAGTGAACATCAAACCACATTTTCACAAAGCAGCGAGTCAGTATGTGTACCTATAAATAATTGGCTGTTGAGTTGCAGGTGGATGTGGCCGTCAGCTGGGGCCTCCTGTGTGGCGATGGGCAGCTCATCGACTTGGAGCGAAGCCTCTTTAATATTTCTCTCCGCTCGAACCCGGTGCCACCTGTCGTCATTCAGCGGGGAGGCAGCCAGCACGCGGACCTCCAGCGGACCATTGCCCACGTCGAAGGAGAACAGCACCTCATTGGCCGCTGAAAGAACAACAAGGGTTCTTGATTAGGTTGATTTGTCCGATAATACAGAGAGTAGGGCTGATCTGATTTCCATGAGCTGCTGTAGTTTTAGATACAGGATCATCTTTTCAATGAACTTACACCCGAAACTAGTACCCTAACCATGGCCCTGGCTCTAACCTTAACAAGACACAGGGACCAATATAACACCCAAAACCATGCTCTGTACTGTTTAAACCAATGAAGGCAAAAGCACCAAAAATATTATTATTATAAAAAAAAAATACTACTGAAAAAAGACATATTTCTAAATCTTATAAAATATTTTCACTTTTTCAGAATAAAACAATACACAGCTGAGTAGCCACGTATATACAAAAGTTGTACTCAAGGGTAGGGGGTGTTCATTTAAAGTACATAATATACTGTAAAATGTATGGCACGTTAAAAGTTTTCTACAATTGATCCAAAAAGATAGTCAACAAAGTGTAACTCATTGACTACCCCGTTATAATGCACTTCTGTGTTAGTACATTTCTCTTCACTTGTATCTGCTGTATCTCTAGTTATGACTCTTGTATTCCCTTTAAAGCTCTTCCTCACTGTCACTGTCAGTCAATGTGCGTATGCCAACTCTGATGAAGATGAAGCATGAAGTCGACGCACTGACAGGAGGCTTTGATATGAAGATATATGCAGACTTAAGTGATGCAAACAGCTGCTGTCACCAACTCACTCACATGAAAAGAGGTTGCCAGCGATGCATTGATATCCCTACATGCAAGTCAAGACGACGATACAAAGCTACTGTGCTATACTTGCTTGGAACTTTTTCAGTAACACTCGCTCCACTGCGCCGTAGGTCCTTAATAAAACTGTATGGGTCATGTTGTGCCTAAATTAGAATTTTACTTGTCACAAGAAGTTGGGTAAGATTACTGAATGTTCCTATAATGCAATACAACCTATCACCTGGTCCTTGATGAATACTATACGTTTATGATATGCTGTAGTATCACTGTGGCTTGAAAATTTACATCCACAAATTCCACCAAAAAGTCAAAGATCCCTAACTTTTTTTGACTAGTATAATTTATAAAATGATGGAAATCTCCCCCTGTTGACCACATCCACTTGGCTGAGGAAACATAATATGGTAGGAAGCTCAGAAGGTTAGCATAAGTGATTCCGTTTAACAAAGCATTACAAATACATGCTGTATCACCTTGGTGTGATATCAGATATTTTCACATCACCATTAGATAAACATCAATAAATATTTATAAGGAGCTGCTTTCATGTTTACTGAAACACATGGCGGAGACATACTCTCCTTAGCAGTACGGTCTAAAGGGAACTGATATCCATAAAAAAGTCATAGAAAACGTTTTGATGTGCTATCTTAAGCACTGTGTGAGCAGAAACTGTGGTGATTCTCCCCAAGGGACAAAACAGAAATGTTGTTGTCTTTGCAAAGGAGACCTGATTTTTCTGTTGGCAAGCCCCTAATGTCACTACAGGGCCAGCTCTGAGCCCTCCAGCAGAGTTGAAGCTATGTGAAACTTTAACTCCTGGGATGATCCTTCCCTTACAAGTCATATCGAGCATCTAAGGACGTCCAGATTAAATATCTAACCTCTGGGTTTCACTTACAGCTGAGTTCAATCCGAATGAAGTCTTTGATGCCCAAGTTTTCCAGGAAGACCCCAGAGGATGAAGTAGTTTTAAACAGGAAGGAGATATCAGCGCTCAGCTCTCCGTGGAATGTGGGAAAGTGGAGGTAGGAAGTCTCCTTGTCAAAGAAAGCTGCATTCCAGATATTTTCTAAAAAATAAAATGCCATAATTAATTCAAAATTTAATCTAAATCAAAACATGGGCCATAAATTCTTCATAGTTTTCTTCAACATTTTGTCAAGATAAATGTTTAACTGGACGCAAACAAACTTTAAAGTGACTATTTGATAAACTACTCCCAGAAAGTACTCTTGGTTAAAATTTTTGTTCAAAGAATCAAATTATATGATAGCTGAATCTGACCTGCTACTGGCTACATCAACTACATGCCAATCAATATTCTGTACGTATGTTGCTACATCTCTCTCTGTCCATTGCTCTGGGCTGGACTTACTGTCTCCATGGCAACGGAGCGGCCCAACCCTGTAAGCGCTTTCCGATCCAGGCCTATTTATGTCCCCGAGGACCAGCGATCTGACTGGCAGGGTCTCCTTATGGGTGAGTAGACCTGAATCATGTGTCCTGAAAAAAAGAAAACAAGATGATACTGCGACAACTGATACTATACCTCTCTATGTTAAATATGAAGTTTTCTAAAATAAAAAAATTGTTAGAAAATTAAAATCTGACCCTGTTCCGTGATGTAAAAATTGTAATCTGACATACTTTTATTTAATGTTACTTTTGTTCCTCCCCTGGCATCTATAGCAACATCAGATCTGACTTGGTGGGTTACCATTTTGATCAATAGTAGTCGAGTTTTCAGTCCCTTCCAACCTACTTGAATTATAAATCAGCGTCAGATACGGTAGTCAATTTGAATCTTTTTTTTAAATTTAACTTTATCTTACTTTAGGAAAGTTATGAGCTACACCTTTAAGTTAATATTGGTGTTGCAAATTAAACAATACCATTCAATGTGGTCTGCATCACAGTTGCAGTGATGTTTCGGATCCAGGCACTTCTCCTGTACACCACAAGCACACTGTTCACTTCCTGGTTGAGCTCCACCCCAATAAGTCTGCACCTGTCCCCCTGCCGGACCTCCCACCCACCAACTGTGTGCAGAACCATCTAAAGAAAACAAAATTTGTTATTTATATGTATACACTGGACACGTAAAATAAAGTCACAGAAAACAGAAACAATACCAGGTGTGTTGAAAAGTCGGGACTTCTTGCAGTGATGGGCTACTTCCTGTTCACAGTGGTCTGATTGGCTGATAATAGCGGCCAGTAGCTCATCTTCAGAGGTGTATTGAAAGTGCGCTAAGTGCTGCTTCTTTCCCGGCAACGCTCGGACTCTGGTCAGTTCAGTGTTGTTGTGTTCAATCACCATCCATGTCTTTTCCTCTAACAAAAAACAAAAAATGTTTTAAATGGGATGCAGTATAAAGGCAAGGCTTTATGCGGAATTTTTATGTGTTTTTTGTTGAGCATGCCACTTTTTGGGAGCTGTTGTTTTGTCTTTGATGAAAAAGCTAGGATTAGGTGCATTCCCCTTATGCTGGTCACACCCTCTTCACTTCTACACACAGGAAAAGTATTAGTAGCAAAGTAAGATTTCTTCACCTATCTACATGCTAAGGTGAAATCAAGTGTTTTCAGCTCCTGAGAAAGTTTGTGCCTCAGTATACAGAAACGTGTCAATGAAACAAAAGACTGCACTGAATATGTGAGTTTGTGGTGAAGAAACTAAATTATACATGATAGAAAGCACAGAAAAGTTTGGGTTAGGATAATAATTGCGCTTTTAATACCCACGTACAACTGAGACTGAATGAGTGACACGCTGCATTAAGTGTTTGTTTAGCTATGCATGCTACCTGTCATGTTGCAGTATATAAGCTGGGGTCTGATGGGTCCGCTGCCATCCACATCAATGTAGTAAAGGCCTGACGTGTTGCCTTTGTGCTTGTACGCCTCGCAGGACTGCTCGTGTATCGCTAAGGAGGGAGAGATCTAAAATTAATGACATTTCCAAAGACACATTCATATTACAAGATGACAACAAGAAGTGCTTTTTGGTGGGAGGCAGGGCAGCACAAGAAACTTTTTAACACAGTTTTAATTTGTCAATGTTAGTGTTAGTTTGCTAGATTGTTAGCAAAATAACTAAAAATGTAATGACCTATTTCAGTTTTCAATATTAGACAACAGAAACTGATTTCAGTTTGAATTTGATACTTCCTTTGACAACTTTAATAGATACTGACCACAGCAGACCAGTGTCACCCCATAAAAGATGCCATTCTAGATCTCTTACCTATGTCTAGCCAACAGCATTTTGGGCTCAAATTCCTGCTTCTGACACATCAACGTGGGCCAAATGTTCTACTTACTGGCTAATATATCCGATATATCCAATCCACTAACAGCTGCCATGATGAAGAGATTTTTTACTTCACCTCTCTGGTTATAATGTTGCATTGGTACCCCTGCATTATAGGGCCATGGTTTGCATGCATAAACAGTGTTTTATATCATCGAGCTGTGAAATTTCAACCTGACTGTGTTTTCTTGTGAGAGTAAGCCTTGTTTTTATTGATGTGTTTCTCTCCTGTCCATCACTTTCAGCTCGTAGCTCACACGCTGACGATACTAAAGGGATTTGATCTAAGCCTGACCTCTTGCCACAGCAGCGTCTACAGGGACTGGGAGTTAAAAGACACCTGCATACACACACATACAATACATACACAAACACACACAAACTGACACAGTGTAACCTTTGATCAAACCCTGATCAAAACGTATTGTGGACCTTACAGCTGTGGCAGGTAGCTCCGCTGTAGCCGCTGCCCGAGCAGTTGCAGTGAAAAGTGCTCCACGACTGACTGCAGCTACCGCCATGTTCACAGTGAATTGGCGAGCACCTACCGGCAAAAAGGACATTTTACATTTAATGTTGACTAAAAATGCTGAAATAGTATTAAACAACACAAAACCTAATCTAAACCATGTCTAGTTTACATTGTACTACATCCGTATTTAGTAAAGTACATAGTCACAAAATTACTTGAAATTGAAAATGTTGTCACAGTAAAATCAGCACTGTAGATGAAGTAGAACAAGGTCAGAGTCGATTTTAGTTTAGGAGCATTCTGTAGGTTCATTTTAATGCAGAAAATCCCTAACTTTTTGTGACTATTATATGCTCAAGACAAACAGGAGGGGGGTTGGCAGCAGGAGACCACAATGGACGCCACTTTATTAGGTACAAGTAACCAGATCACATTAAACTAGGTCTAAACTGAGTGTCAACAATAAAAGAAAAGCACAAAGCTGAAAAGTCATGTGCAAAATTTACAACACATTATTAAAATTTTTGGTTCACAGGTAAAATCTACGTGTGCAAAAATACTTTTAAGATAAGTGCCGACATAACTTTCCACAAAGAATATAAAAAAACATGCTATTTTTAATTCTAAAAAAGAACATGATTCACAGCAGCAACCCTAACTTTGAACTGTTCTTTTTATTATCCTTCCATGGGCCCTCTCCATCTGTACTGGCGCTTTCATCATTGTAATGAAATAATGTGTCACCTATTGGAAAAGCATGCTTCCTTTCTGAGTGTGCTTTTAAACAGTGTCTAGATAGCTGTAGTCTTCAATAGCACAAAGAAATTAACTATTTAAGCCTGGAGCCAGGGTAAAGTTAATAAAGGAGGTAATTTAATATTTTAATACTAACAGCAGAAGATCAAATTACATTAGTTTTCAGTTTTAATTAAGTTGAAGTAACAAAGTTTGGAAGGATTTTTATTAAAGTTGCTAATGTACAACATTTTACTGCAAGATGTAATAATGTTAAACTGGTCTTTGGATTAGAAACATTGTTAGATCTTTTTCTAGGGTGGCTTCAAGTGCCAATAAATTACTAGTTGTAAAGCAGGACTAAATAGAACCAGAGACCTTAAATTCAGGACTAAACCAAGTCTCACTATCTCGGGTTACCCTTTCTGAGCCAAGTCAAAACCTAAACTTAACCTAAACTATAAAATATATTATCAACTATACACAGCAAATTGTCATCTGAACGTGTTTATATTGCTTAGGGATAATCCACCCTTTGGTCTAAATCCCAGTGATGTACTGGATGAGCTGTTTGCACTAGGCTCAGAGAAGGGAATGATGAGTTACAGTGATAGGAAGCAGAGGATGGAAGAAAGTTGGGTATTAGGAAAAGCGGGAGGCAACAAAGGGGGGAGAAGATGAATGGTCTTCTGCAGTAACTGGGTAAACATATTTGCAGGGGGAACCGGGGTCAGCAGATCGTAACAGCAAAGACACACAGAGGAGCCCACAGTGAAAGCAGCATGTATTTTTAATCGTTTGGGAAAGCTGCTGTTAGAGAAGCCCTGACTCAGCACTGTGTGTCAGATGGTAAAGTTTGGTACTTAGAAGCTTTTGGGTAAATAAAGGCACATATGCAGTACCAGCAATATGGGTTTAATCTGGGATGTATTTTGAAATCTTATTAAATAACCAAGCTTATCTGCAATGCATATTCTGCAAAACACAGCCAACGCCAAAATCATCTACCAGAAGGCACAGCTTTATCTGGATTTGTCTGTTTAGAAATTAGTGAAAAACTTAGTATACCATACTGCCACTGGCCACCTTTCAGCAAGCATACCATTAACTCAATATTGTATATTTTTCCATTCTCTGTAAAGTATTGTATGAAAAAATTCTAGTAGTTAATTATTGAAACTCATCACGCACCAATTGTTATCATTGTTAGCATGAGGTGACATAATAGGCTTATAACAGGTACATAGGATCTGCCTAATAAAATGTCCCGTGAGTGTGAGTTTAGCAGCCATTTAACAGAGACTGTATTGATTTAATAAGAGCAAAGTGAACCAAAGGACAGAAAAGTTTGACCTGACATTTGAGCAGTTAAACAAGCAATTAATAAGACACATGAGAATAAAGTGTCTTGTAAGGCCATCCGCTCTGGGCAGCAGAAAGGTGCAAGACTCCTACTTAATAATGGATAGTTAGAACCGATGGGACATGTTTTTGTCACAGCCTCTTATCTACAAAATAGATATTTGTGGCAAACACCAAATGGAATTTAATAGAAGTAAAAGTGTTAACGAAGAAATGTTTTATATTGTTTATACTCTGATTAAAATATTCCAATTTGTTCAGAGGGGATATTTTTATTAAGCAAAATGGCTACAGAATTGGTCTTTCTATTGTATGGGCCAGTGTGTATGTTGTATGTTCAATCGCTTGATAAATGGCTTATCAACCAATTACTCAATGAATTTAGACATACAGACATGTTTAAGACAAACCTGTTAAAGATAGTAGATAGAATAGATAGATAGTATTTTCACAAGTTCACAATTTCTTAAGTTTACAGAGAAAATATCGGGTAAGTTGAAGTTCTGTGGCCTGTATGTCTTATTATTGCATCAAAAATATATTTTTTTATAAAAAAAACATTTTGACCTTTTAAAAGAGCTTTAATTATACACATTAAACTATTCTTCTGTTGAAGACAATGTTAATGACAATGTTTGACAATTTTTTTTACCATCTTTTACTCTCAATAATCCCCCCTGAAAATTGCCTTCCAAATGAGTTGTTGCCGAGGTTGTTATTGTGAAGTCAATAATTATTATACACTGATGAAAACAATCAGACGCAGAAATCCAACCAGGCAAATCATACTTCCCAGGGCCAATAGTTTTCAGAGACTGTCACTCATTTTCAGGCAAAATATTCTATAAATTCTTCCAAACTCAATCACACTGAGCCGCAGAGATGGGGCACAGATAAAATACTGGGAGTTCAATGAAGATTTGAGGCTACCAAGAGGGAAAAGAGAGATTGCTTTTTCCGCTATAGTTATTTCAGTGCTTTGATCTCTGTTGAACAGTGGCACAGAATAAGTATAGTGTGTATGTGTGTTTTCTGTCTAGGATCAGTACATATCGCACCACTGCTTCAGATATAAATTACAATTTCACCACAAAAAGAAAACAAAACCCCATTTCTGCCGAGGAAAACCCCATGATACTCTATGACAAAACAATAACGTGGATCGTGTTCCTAAAATATTTCGGGAAACACTGATCCCGAAACAAAGGTGCCATATTTCCGCGTACATCCCATTTGCTGCAGTCTAATAATCTATACTTGGTCTCAAAATACATCTGGGCATATACTAGAGAGATTAACAGAAGATTCACAATATTGTCAACTACTTCACATCTGTAGATCCATCTTAAAGGCTCTCTACACAAGCCTATGCCTATAGATAGATATAAATAGGACAAACCTGTCAGTGATGCCGCACATGTCGATCTGCAGTTGACTGTAATTTCCCAGCAGCCTCTGTTGCACCATGATGAGATCCATCGGTTGGTTGTTTACCACCGCTGAGCGCATACAGCCCCGAAATGAACTGAATGGGTTTCTACAGCCCTCGGTGCTGTCTTCATCGGGACACCCTGCAGATTAAATGAAACATCACAAGATAAAGGCCATGAGAGTTTCAAGTCATGGGAGATGGTGTTGTTAAGATGATGTTTTTTATTGACTTAATGCAAAAAATACTTATCAGCTTTAACCTACACATTCTAAATTGTATCAGTGTAATCCATAAACATAATTTCTAGTTGGACTCATTATGTAAATTGAAACAACAAAAGATTTTGTAAAAGTAGAGCAACGTTTAGTGTCTTACCTCCAAAGTACAGGTGCGTTCCTTTTGTTATGATCATAGGAGTGTTCAAAGAAGCAGAGGCCCCTTCTTCTCCATCTACTGCCAGAGTCACATGACCTCGCCTGGAAATAAGCTCCACTGTGTGCCATTGTCCATCACTCAGAGAAGACCCTTAGCACACAAACAAACACACACATCCTATAAACTCACAATCCTATAGGTCATTTAATTTTTTTGTTACTTTTGCATGTCTGGTAGCACTTCATTTTACATGGCACTGCGCTGTGTAACAAACTGTAATAACGTGTGCAGTACCAGTTTGACACAAATTATGAACAGTTTAACAAATTAGCATAACAGAAGCACAGGTTAGCTGGAGCACATTTCTTTGGAATGATGTCAACCTGCCAAATGACTTTTAAAAGTGATATTTCCAAACCTGACCTTATTTAACTCATTTCAAACTAAAAGTATAATTTTGAGATACATTATTTGAACATTTTACTGACATCTAACTTCAGTATTTTCAAAGACTCTGCTAGCGATTTTCAATTTCAAAGAAAGTTTCCAGAAAATGCAATCAAATTAAGATACAAGTCAAAGAACACTCTCCCATTCAAC
Organism: Hypseleotris bucephala; assembly: GCA_036025885.1. Lineage (NCBI taxonomy): Eukaryota > Metazoa > Chordata > Actinopteri > Gobiiformes > Eleotridae > Hypseleotris > Hypseleotris bucephala. The sequence continues at coordinate 21,184 of JAVQKG010073600.1, forward strand.
TGATGTATTGTCTCGAAACTTGCTGTAGTTACATTGTACATGCCTAACCATTATGTATGTACAATGTAGTGTTAATGAGTTAGAAACAATGTAGATTCAATGTTATGTAAAAGAGTGACCATAACTACTTATTAAACTTTGTTATGATTCTAAATAAAAGTAAAATAATATGAGATTGCTCAAAAATATACATTGTGACAGTTTGAGGTGTGAATTATGTTCAGGACTAGGACTGACTGACAGATGATTGATGGTGAATCTTATCATATTGCCTGCCAGTCAGATGCTGCTATAGTGTGGGTGTATGAGGATGTGGTAAACTTCTACAGTAAAAAAAAAATCATTTACCATTTTCTAATATTTACACAGTGATGGTTTGAAGTCAGGAGCGATGCACTTAACAATTAAATAATAGATCATTTCCTTATAGTAGCTTTTGTCAAATGGAAAAATGTCACAGAAAAAGTCATACATATAAAACAATGGGACAACTGCAGTGGGTCTGACCTGTAGTGAGCTCCTGTTGCGTCTTCCCAGATTTGAAAAGTCTGAGACAAAGCCTGGCTCTGTTTAGATAAACCCACACGACGCCACCCTGTTTCGCGAGGTCAAATGTCAAAAGCAGTCCTTCTTTGTCCCAAGTCCGAAACTGAAGCCCCGCTGATAATGTTGCCGTTGATGTCTCTGTCGTCCATGGCAACGAGAGGAAGCTATGAGGGCCACTAAAAGTAACAGCCACAGATACTGGCTCAATGCAAGAGAAGGTGACATTGCCCTAAGAGGAGAGGAGTGGAGGAGACAAGAACAAGTGATTAGGGAGGAAGAGGAGGGAAAACATGATAATGCATGAATATGAATTAATTTGTGAAGGGTAGGTGGCGGTGCCCTGATGCACAGAGATCTCATCAGCAGGTCCTCCTAAAGAGCAGCAAGCATATTACCATAATGATAGTAGTGTGACTAAGAATAAGTAGCAGTGAACTCAGACACCAATGTCACTCAACAGACTGCTAAGGTCATGAAGGAAGTGCGCTTTAGGGACACTAGACACTGAGACAAGGGAGCTAGATTAAGTGGGTGATGGCAGCTGGTCACCTCAGTGTGTTGGCTGACAAATTTAAGCAGTGGTAATTGTTAGTAGCTTATAGTATGGGTATTAGTATGTAACAGTCGCCATGTTGAATAATGCAGAAACAAAATGATAGAGTAAAATACATTTTAATTAAAACTCAGAACTTAAGTCAAGAGTCAACACGGACAACTATATAAACCCGGAATAAACTTAAAACTAAACAACTCAGACTCTTTTTAAGGGTCTGATAGGACAAATATTTGTGTCAGTTTCTGTCACATTATAATTATTTCAATATTTATTTTCACACTATACTAATTTTGAGATGAGGATACATTTGCAATATATAGTGCAGCCCCTATGTATGTACATGTATGGTAGTTTTGCTGATACACTGAATGATGTTTTCTGTTGGGAGTTTTGGGTTCTATTTTCAGTGGCTTCTGCAACATACTGACACTTGATCAAACCTAAAAGCTCTTTGCGGGGCAGTTAAAGCGATACACCGTAATGCAGGCTGAAGATGAGAGTACCTTAGAGAGTCAGGGCTGTTGTGCATTAGCTTGACACAATCCATTAGGCACACAAACATGCAAACCTAAACACCACACACAAGCACACACCGGCACAGGCACAATTTCATAAAATAAGACGAGGAAATAGAAGTAGAAAATAATGTTTTTTGGGGAAATTATTACAACATTTATGAACTACTTTTCTGAAGATTTATCCTAAAATGCATCTACTTTGTAATACAGTAAGCACTACACAGAAGGTTATTTCGAAAGTCTGGGGGAGCTATTTAAAACACTGTTGATTTTTAACACTAGGAGTCCTATCAAATAAGAAATAAAAATAAACAATATAATGTCTTTAAGTGAATTAAAATACACACATTACTTTTCTCAGTAACAACTATGTCAACATTTATTGTATACACTTCTTTAAATTACCCTTGTAAACATTAAACTTGTTGGCATTTGGAGTTTTCTCTTTTCAGCGCACTGACAGTGGGATCAGGCAGAGGTAGCCTCATGGTTCACCCCATATTCACTGGACTGAAAACTGCACCAAGATGAAAAAGATATTTTGCCTGAACTAGATGGAGACAGCGGTACATTTTTAGCTGTTGGTACAGGTAGGCCTTTATACAAAAGGGCAGAAAACTAAAAAAACAAATGTCCATTAGACTATACAGTCAGTATCAGAATCTCACACCTCCCTGTCATCTTCTCCAGACCTGGGTTTTACACTGTTTATATGACCAGTACAGCTCTGTTGGCCAAAACTGCTTTTTCACGTTTTTTATCCCATTTGAAAAAAGTGGTATTCTTCCTGCATAGTGTTAGACTTAGACATTTGATTTCTTTTCATGCTCCACTTTCGAAGGTGCCACAAACCTGCAATTGAATCTGACTTAGAAAATGTTTTGATCAATATTAAAGAGACAACCATTCACTATCATTCAGTGTGGGCAATTTAGAGTTACCAATTCTATGTTCTGTATGCATGTTAGTGGGAAAAAGACATACCAAAGGAGAACCTGCAGTTAGCATAATAAGGACATGCAAAACATGAGGCCTTCCTGTGGTATGGCAGGAGAGCTAACTACTGTCACATGGAGCCAAGAAAAGATGGACACCTACTGCATCTGAAATCAACCCATTTGGAACTGTCATTTTTACAAATAAAGACAGCACGATAATTAAAACAATTATGATGATAACGATGGAGGATACATTTTAACTGACAATATACCATTTTATTTTGTATTTTTAATGTATCCTGTAATTTGTAATTTTGTCCATGTAATTTAGTTTCTTCTTAATATAGCAAGATCCTATTACATAAGTGTTTATAGATCATATACGTAATAAGGTCTTGCAAAAGTTAAGTCAACGTTATATAAAAACAGTATACATAAACAATTATTATAAATGCAATATCAGAGTAGTGTTGATCATTTCCATATAATTCAAAAAAATTATCTTTTTTTTTTTTATTATCTAACCAAATATTTTTTTGGTAAACAAGGTACACAATATGTGGTTTTGAGTCATGCACATTCACCATTTTACCTGCACAGTAACCCGCTGGTCTTTCTGTTTTGCGAGGTACACCAGGTTCAGTCCATTGTAAACAATGTTTTCCAAACATCCATGGAAGTTTCTGTTTGACCGCACTGACCTCTGAGAACCAAGGGCCTGGTCTGCTCCCACGCTGATCTGCGATGTGAGAAATAACATTATTAGATTAAGAAATAGAAATAGTTGTTTTTCTTCTTTGGGTCGTGCTGTCAGGACAAACCTACCTGGTCATGGTCCCAGTGGGCAAATTTAGATGGGATCTGTACCCACAGTGTGCTTTTATCCACAGTGAGGTTAAGGTGTGTGCTTTGATGCTCGACGACAAAGTGGTGCCAGTGCTGGTCGTCTAAAAGGCTGCCCAGGGACACCAGATGCCGACTTCCCGGAGAAACGCCTCTGCCTTAAAAACAAGTAACAATAAGTGCAGGAGAATGATGTTGAATCTGCCTCAAATAGCACAAATAATGTCATCCAAAACTTTCTAAAAAAACATAAAGATATAGGGCTATAGTGTCTTGTCACGATCTTGTTCCAAGTTTGAAACAAAGTGATCAGTACATCCCCATTCGCCCCTTCTTGTTTACTGGCATTCACTGCTGTTTTGTCTCGCTTTGATCTGAAGCATCAGCGTGGCAGTTTTCCACGAGGTGCCTCACCTGGGGAACTCATTTACAACCAAGCTACATCTGCTGCAGACACTGACCCAAAAAGTAAGACATAACACACAAATGAACAATAAAGGGATGTGAAGAATGATAGAGAGTAAATGCCAAAGACTAAAACATGCCATAACTTAACGTCTTCTATAAGACTCAACACAAGACAGTTGTCTCTAAGATGAGAGGAAAGATGCAGCTAAATGCACTTAAGTCATTCAAAATACATTAGAAGTTACTCAAGGAGACTCAACCTGGGGTGTGGGAGAGAACATTTTGGATAAATTAGCTGACCTAAGTAAATACAGTATTTCTTTGAAATATTTTATATTTCAGCAACTATGGGCTTTACACATGGTAAAAATAAGTGCTGAACCAGGTATAAACCAAGTCTAAACCTCTATTTAACCAGGACTTATCCAGTTCAAAAACAAGATTAACAGAGTCTTGAATTGCTACAGAAAGTACCACCAGTGGTCCCCATACCACAGTTTGAGAACCAGCTTCATGTGTGGCACTAAACGATTCTAATTTCCAACACTTTTTATGTCCATATTTGAACCCTATATCATTATGTCTAAGTCAGACAGTTATTGCTCTCTATTGCCTGCAGTCAGTGCTAGATTTTCATCATGTTTAAGCAGACCAAAATGGAAGTGCAGACATTTCTATATGTCTTAGGTCAGAGCCATTATAGAAATTCTGCCCAAATGCAGCAAAAATACTGCCGACTAAAGCTAAAGAAACTCTGATGTGGAAGTCCTCCAAACTGTTCAGATGATATTTAAATCTTAATGATAGTGAATCTTCTCTTCAAATTTCATCCCAGGGGCCTTTTGAATACCTACTGCATCGCATTCTGAACTGCTAAACTGTCCCTTGTAGCTGTTTTATTGTTCTGGTCAAAGGTTTTTATCTGATCTAAATTCATACCTACGTTTTACTACCTTACCATACTTTGGTGTGCCTTACAATACTAAATGCATTTTTCATTTGGGTTGAACAATTTTAGATTCACTTTTAATAATTTAGGCTCTCTGCCTATGATGTAAAAACATATTGAAATTGTGAATACCTATTTCCGACAATGTAAAATTATTCCAGACTGTTCCCCAGGGCGGTATCACCTAATCATGTGGTGTCTGCTTCTTGCAATAAGGCATGCACTGCAGCTCCGAATCTAATTTAGTTTGCAGTTATTGACAGCTCTTATCAGATGACACGCTGACGTAATTGTTTTACCGTTTTCCTCTGGCTTAGATGATTAAGATGGATCGCACACAAAAAGCGAACACATAAAGCGAAAACAGAATGCCGGCTTTTAAAATTCAGAAAATGTTAAGTGTGTTAGTTGTCAAAACAATTCTTAAATTACCATTTTGGTCAGCAGAATTAAACATTGCACTTTGTATTTGTCTTTTTCTTTTTTCTGAGTGTGCAAAACCAGTTTTCATTTTCAAAAACCCAACAACAATCAACAAACAATGTTTATTTTGAAGGGCAATTAGCATAAAGAAGCGGGATTTTGGGGAGGATGATTTTGACTGGTGCTGCAGCAGATCAGTCAGACATCTCTCAGTTGATAAAATGAGTCAGTGGTGGGCAGTAAAAATTAAACAAAGCTGTCTCTTTCTGACTCCAGCGGGGGAAGTATCAGTTTATTTACACCGTGATAACAGAGAAAGACAATAAAAACACTGTCATAAATCACTGACAGGACATCAAAATAAAAGGGAAAGTCCACATGGCAAGATCTAGCAAAACAACTCATGAGCCATTTTATTAGGTACATCTATTCAACTGATAGTTAAAACAATTAGTTAGCAGTGTTGGGCAGTAACGCGTTACTAGTAACAATTTATTACAATTTACTACAATTTATTGTAGTGCTTGTGTGGGGACTGGGGAAATCTGGATATATCTGCTGTAATTTGCTGAAAATGGCTTTATAAACATGCTGTGGACATAAGGCGGTCTTTGCTGTGTCTTCGGAGGTCATTTTATTTCTGTATCAGCGCAACCGAAGCAGAAAGTGGCAGTATTTTGAAGCAGAAAGCACCGCGGTGTTTTCCGGCGCCAGAATCCACACTCATCCCGCCGAGAGTGAGCTGTATGCGGCTGCGAGTCTCACTACAGACCCAGGTCTACTTGGCCACGCCCGGTGTACAGTGATTTACGGCGGAGCCCTGGGACTTGTAAGTGCTTTCAGACCAGCGAAAGTGCTCTGTAACCAACACGGGTGTTCTGATGAATATGTTTACCTATGTGCCTGCCTGCACCTCCTGCACTTTGTATAAACCCGTACTGTCGCTAAAGCAGGTTGCGAGCGGAGCTAGCTCCCCAGACAGCTCCCCTGTAGCTCCACTGTAAACATCCACTCCCTGCTAAAACTACTCTCTCCAGCGCTGATACAGAAATATAACCAACTCCTGAGACACAGCAAAGAGCAAATATGTCCACGGCATGTTTTACAAAGCGATCAACAAAATACAGCGGCCACAGGAAAACTTTCACATCTCCACAGCACCCGATAGCAGTCACTGATAGCAGTTAGCTCCCGGCTAACATCCGGCTAACAGGCTAACATCCGGCCCGGGTTTCGCGTAAAATTGGACCCATAACCTCTAATAAAAAATACAAATTTTATGTTTTTGAGACAACCACGAAGTACAAAAAATAAACCATTTTACACATCACAGCGATGGCTATACACACAAAAACGTCATTAAATGTTATTT
>JAVQKG010073634.1:0-12767 GCA_036025885.1 Hypseleotris bucephala
GACTTCTGAGGCTAGGCTAACTGCTAGGCTAACTGCTAAGCTAACTGACTAAAATGTATGGTAGTTTATTTGGGAAGGCCAATTTCTCCCCAAAAGATGAATGAGTGGTACCGGACTTATATAAACATCCTCCAGTGTGACTTTTTTTGACACGGCCTTCCCTCCCCAAAGTCAATACTCGCATACTCGGCCCGGCCGCAACACAGTTGCGGGGGCATCGAATGCATCGAATTGACTTCGAGGCGGCCGTGCGCAGTGACCGGTGCACATTGTTAATAAATATTGTAATGATCTGTATTTTACTGTTACTGAGACTGTCTTTCATGTGGTTACAATGTAATGTTATGTAGTTCTTTTCAGTTAACAATCACAGTGGGTTTGTTGTGTGGTTGCTAAGCAACGTGGGTTTGCTGAGCGGCCTGAGAGGTGAGGAGTGGCCTGTGAGGAGAGGTGGCTTGTGAGGTGAGGTCTGCAGCCAGACTCTCTTGGTTTCTTTCAGAGATTGCAGGGGGCAGCCAGTGATTTTTTTTTCTGATTTGAAGACTTTCTACAGGGCTTTTTTGTCAGCAGTAGAGCAACAAGCACACAGCAGTGAGTAGCCAAAGCATGTACTCAAGTGTGAGAGTGTTGTTACTTCTACACCATCTCACTCTCCCCTGTTTCATCACCACCTCAACAGCAGAACCACCAATGAATATTATGCCAGTGCTTTTGGAGTGAATACACAATTTTAGGACTAGTAAACATTTTACAATTAGTTAAAAGTCAGACTGTCATCTGTGTTTTCGGAACACATCTACAAAACAATTTTTACTTTGACTTCTAAAATGTCTGTAAATCTTAAAACAAAAAGAAGTTTCAAGGCAGAACTGCAGTTAGGGGAGTAACAGAAATCAGTTGTCCATTTTAAGCTTTTTAATCTAAGCTGGATGTATACATTTATTTCACAACATAAGTAAAAGTAAAAAGAGACTATACAAAAGACGACTTATAAAATTGTGATATACACAAAAATGTTTTGCATTTGCTTCATAGGTTGGAATATTTGCCATATTATACTGTGTGTTAATTGTAGTTACGGTAGATTTCTTTTGGGGCCCCTGAATACCACATTACACCACTGACTGCAGTCAAAATGTATCTAAATCTATCTGTATTCTTTTTTTGATTTCTGCCTACTAAAGCGTTTTGCAGCCACAAAATTTAAGCATTTACTGAAAATCATAGCCAAGAGTGAGGATGTTTTTACTTTAGAGTCTCTTGTGCTGCGTCTTAAATACTATAGTTGAGATTGAAAGAAGACATCTCGGATTGGATAGAGGTAGCGTTAGTTGGTATACGGACAGGAAAATCGTCTTTATGAAAGAGGATTGTAATCAAACCATACCACTCCTCGTGATGATAGGCCCCGCAGTCAGCACGGCGTTCCCAGATGCACCGTTTGATTCCTTTCCCTCAGCGACATCCCGCTTTTTTCTGCTGCCACAGATCTGCGACAAATGGTAAAGGCAGATAGGGTTAGCAGTCAAAGTTCCCCCATGCGTTCCCGTATCTTGTGATAAGGCATTCACGCATTGGACGGTAACCAATAATCTGTCATTTGATGCTGAAAAAAGTCTATATTTTTAGTACGGGTGACATTTTGAAATCTGATATTGTGGTTTTGATTTTAAAGTAGCAGGCTGCACGTTGAGATGATTATCAAGTGGCACATCTTTTATTCTGTCTTTGGCTTTATAGATGTGACATATGTGACAATTTATGATGGATAAAATATATACAGCAGGAATAAGGAAACTGTCATATCTCTTCTAACACATTACAGACCCAAAGCATAGGTAATCAAATATCCCAGTATAATAAACAAGTTGGTTTTGGAAAGTGACAATTAATCAGCCACACCAGAGGTGCCCAAAGTGGGGCCCAGTGAAGAGACCTTGCCAGGCTACTGTTAAAATGCACTAAAACTCATGAAGTGTTACGTTATACGATGGAAGGACCACCAGAACAAATTCTAAATTTATAAGGAAAGAGTGAAATGTTAAATGACTTTGTAATCAATTTGAAAGCATTTTATCTTAATAAATGCCAAATGTTTTTTGTATTTCACAGAGCTTTTTTTTTTTTTTTTTTGCCCCCTGAGGAAAAAATGTTTGGGCACCCCTGAACACTGCCCTTAATCTGGTTAGAAAACATGTACGTACACGTTTTAGGTTTGGGTGGACAAATATTTACAAACATGTAGATGACCACATTAGTTCATCAGCCTGTAGTCAGTAGTTTGTCAGCCTGTGCTTCACAACATAATTATACTTTAATACTATATAATAATTCTACATACCCCGAAGCACACATTAGAGAAATCAAATTCAGGTTTTTAATGCATCAATCAATACAAGAGCATACACCAATTACCTGTCAACCCATGTATATTACCCGGCCCTGACATGTTTTATACACCACAAGCTGCCCACATCTGTTGTTAGGCCTCAAAAGAGATGGAAATGGGAGGGCAGACACTCAGCCTCAAAGAATACAAATGACCTGATTTAATGACACCTGATAAATCCGCCTGACATTTTAGACCCACGCATGAATGCACGATTAAAGAGACAGGCCCAAGTATGGTAATAAATACAAGCTACATCAAGTCATCATTAACTGTCTTGTTGACGAATGCCCACCGCTTAAAGGCAAAGTTCTGTGTTTTGTAAGCAAGGTGGTAGGAAAAGTTTGAAGCATAAAATTGAATTGAAAAGTAGATGGGAAGCTTTGAAGTCAATGCAATGGCTAAATTGTTGTTGCTGGGTGAATAAAGCTCCTCTCTTGTCTCTTAGCAAAACATTAACATTGTAAAAATCACTTAGTCGGGGGTACCTAGCTAGAGGATTAGCCTAATGGCATATTTGGGTTGTTAATACTTCTATGTTTTGCTCTATTAAGCTCCTCATGCACCTCATAAATAATCTTTTACATAACATAAGACTATTGTATCAAGTTTAGCGTGGCCACATCTTGACTGACATAAATACTTTTTGATTGGGACGAAGCGGAAAAAATGCAAACATAGCAATCATAATATAAAATAATATTTAATTCAGCATAAATAAGTCTAATTTTCCACTTATACGCTGTCAGCTTCAGAAGTAGCTTGTCTGACAACTATACAGATTCATGAACATGGTAAAAAATGTTAATTAATCATTCCCTGTAGATACATCACATGGAATTTGCACATAAAACACCCTAAATTGCAGTCTCTTACAGTCTATTTTGGATAAATTAAGGTTACCATTTTATTAATTTTTACTTCTTCTGGGATATAAACAAAGCCTTGACACAGCCAAAAACGTGCGCAAATGAAACAAAATACAATTTTGGGTATGTGTTTGGGATAGACATAACATTAGAACATGGTTAAAAGCTCAGAAAAGTTGATTGTGCATAACATAAGACCTTTAAATAGGTTGGGTCTCAAAGTTTTTTTCAGGGGACCCATATTTTGTTTCGCCATTATAATCGCAAGCCAAATTTTAAGTTAGGTTCAACACTAAGGTCATTTTTTGTTATAATTTTGGTGTTTTTTGATATTCTTATACATTTTATTGTAGCTTTTATTTAATGGCATTTTATTTGTTTTATGATGATGCTCCTTTTATTGTCAGTTTGCTTATGTTTTCAAACGTACCAAAAAAGGATATTATTGAACTGAACCAGTGACCCAATAAAGATCTCAAGTGACCCACTTTTGGGTTCCAACTCCATGTTTGATAATCAATGGTATATACAGTATGTTCTCACCGGCATAAGCATGGGACAGTCATCAGATCTACACAGCTTGGTCACACAGTGCAGGAAGACCGTAGACATCTTCTGGTTCTTGTGCTTGACAAATCGGAAGACTTCAAAGGAGAAGCGGCCCATCTGGCTTTTCCCGTTCTCCAAGATGGTCGTCTGGGGGTCCTTATCACAGCTGGTTCCATCAGGGAAACAGAAACACATGATCACACAATTGGAAAGAAAAATAAACACAATTGTTATGACATGTGCATTACCTAAAGAAAAGGTCGTAGCGGAGGTCATCGCTGGGGTTTCCAGACGGGGTGCTGTAGCAGTAGTCCATCAGAACGTTCCATCTGTTTCACATAAGGGGCTATTAGGGGATTTGTGCCATATTTGGGTAGTGTTTTTCTATGGCAAGGGCATTGTCAACGGAGGTGCACAACCATATTTATTCAAATATATTTTTCCCCAGGGCTTTTTTTTTTTTTTTTTTTTTTGCAGCGGTTCAAGTTTTAGAGAGAAAGGTCATTGGAAATGCACTGTGCTGTCTTTCCAAAACACTATTATTCTGTATATGGACAGAAGAAAAAGAGAAAAATACCATATGCTACCAGTCACTTAGTAAATGCCTGTTATGTAGTTGTAGCATGTATGTAGCATTCAACAGACATACAGTGAAGATAAAGGCAAAACTATTATGATTAAGTCTGTCGATGTCAATTATGAACAACTAGTAAGTATGTGAAGAGTGAAGACCTCCGCCAAGGCAGCTCATTTCCCCATATCACTCACAAGTAGCCATATGTGCAGTTAGAATTCATATATTTCCTACTAATACTTAAAGTAAGAAGAATTTGTAAATAACCACATAAATCCTGGCCCTGTTCTGCGATGTAAAGTGGATAATCAGTCATAAGTCATATTTAGTTTACCCCCTCCCTCATCTCTACTGCAACATCCAATCAAGTTTCAAGGGTACCAATTTGACCAATAGTAGTCGAGTTTTATTTTAGACCTTTGATGTAGCTGCATAGAGGTCTTGGCAGGACTTTTTAGGAAACCTTCTTCTTTAGTGTTTTCTATACAACTCAGTATAACTGGGCTTATTTCAATACTGGCCCTTGGTAATTAAAATTCCATTGTATTGTACTGACATCCCATTAAACTATTTTAGTTTACTCCATTTGTGGCTCTATTGTTAAATAATCTTTAAATAATAAGTAACTGCACTGACCAGTGTTTGACCCTCAAGCAGCCAATTTATTCTTGCATGTATAGTGGTCTATTGTTCAAAACATGATGACAAGGACACCAGACAATTTGTGTAATGACCATATGGAGGGATATCATTTTATAATTCAGTGTGTTGACCTCCAATGGAAGAGTCAAATGAATGTACAACTTAGCGATGCATCTGTATTTAAAGAGGACTAAAACTAACATTACTGAGACCTTTTTAATGTCTTTCAACTTCAACACATTCATACTACAGGAAGGCAAAGAAACACTTGGGGCAAGGTGGATGAAGTCTCTTGCCCAAGGACACAATTGCAGTTTGAATTGATGAGAGCGGGGATTGAACTGCTGATCTTACAGTTAGTGAATGACCTGCTCTATTTCCTGAGCCACAGCTGTCCCATATGTTAATGAGATACATAGTAGAACAGTTCATTAGACTCTAGTTTGGTATATGTTGCATTTTGAATGTATTTTCACTTTATCTTTCATAATGTTGCAGCATGATTGTACTATGCCTGGCCCTAATCTGTGATCTAAGTGTTTAATCTGTCATAGTTATATTTTTTTTTTAGTCCCTTCCCTGGACTCTACAGCAACAGATCGGAGATCGGAGTTTATGGGTTACCACTCTGACCAATAGCAGTTAAGTTTTACTTTAGCCCCTTCCCTGGCCTCTAAAAACTACAGACAACCCACTTTACACCGCAGGGGAGATTTATTAAAATAAATGCCTATTAACAATAATGATTCTTAAACCATAGCTGCATTTTTCTTGATATTTTTTACATTTATCCTGCCATTTATGTATTATTTATTTTATTTATTATGCTTCTTTTAACAAATCATTTTCATCTTTGATATTTTGTGCCTCAAACACTCCTTCATGGTAGCATTTTAATGTGTTGTGCTAACCCCACACATTGTTTCTGTTTTACTGGTAAGAGTAGATAAATATTGTCCAGGGTGCAGCCCGCCAAAGGCCCATAGTTGTCCTAATACCAAAGTAAAAGGGTTTTTGATTTAAATCCTATTTGCAATGGTACAGTAGTACTCCCCGACTGTGCCAGCTTAAGTTATTATTATTTCATCAAATGCCATCAAAAGTCAGTCTTATACAAGTGAATCTAAGATGGAGATTTTTAGGAGGAGGCTTTTTGTTTTTTTAAATGTCATTTTACAACCGCGCTTTGTTCCATGTCCCTTGAGTGGGCGTTGCATACTTTTACTTTTTTATTTTACCAGCGTATTATGTTTCAATTCGATGACACGGGCTTTATTAGGCTCCAGACAGAAGAAAAAGCAGTGGATAAAAGGGCTTGGATAACCTGCTTTGCTAGCACCGCTGATGGATTTTGGAAAATGTACAAAAAAAAAGTGAAAATTGACGTCAATACAATACCGTCTATCTAGATTTGAAGCTCGAACCGCAGCAAACACCCTGGTCTTCAGAGTCAGACCCGCCTTGGGAATAGCCAGCTGCTGGATGTATGATGAATCCTGCAACAAAAAAACGACATTTCAACTTCCCACTGTTGTCCAATTTGCAGTTTAAATTATCAGCGCCATAGAAGTCTGACTTATTCACACCGGGATCAAAGCTGACAAGAGAATCCCGGAATGAATTGGAGGTAAATTGAGAATAATCTGCTCCAATTGAAGGATTAAGGGTAATTTGCAAGATCTTTCTAAGGCTTTTGGTATCCTTCCTAGTCTTCTGCATGGATCATCGCGTTTGGTAATTGCGGTAGTTACAGATGTAAAAGGTGATGACTGAATTGAAGCTTCCTCAGTATTTGAAAGCACTATAATCTTTTGGTTTTATCCACAATGGCCATTTTATTACACAGATCTTATACTAATAAAGTGGTGCGTAATGTGGTCTTCCATTGCTGTAGCCCACCTGCGTCATGTTTTGTGGTATTTTGTGTCCAGAGATCTGCAGACCTTGATGGAAAAAGTGCTTATTTGAGCTAATGTTGCTTTTCAAACCAGGCTCAAACAAGGCATTTTTGCCCACATAATTCATCGAATATTATATATTTTTAAAAACTCAATAAAGTGGCCATATTTAAGTTACCTTGAAGCTTGGAGGTTTTATAAAACAATAAATGGTAAAACTTTACATTACGGCACATTAATATTGTGGTAATAGCTTGGTAATATTATGGTAATAAATAGTTAATAACATGGTAATTGTGTGTAATTACTATGAAATTACCCATGTATTTGTTTGATAATTAACTGGAATCAGGGCTGCAAAATTCATATCTGACTGTTCCTACTCTATTTTGTGGAAACATGAACCTCCCCAAGTACCAGGATATACAAAGGAACATGTTTTATTGTATTCTCAAAACAACAACAGTATACATCTCAGTGGGGATTCGAACCAGCAACCCTCTGATTGGAGGACAAACACTTACCCAGTACACCACTGTCATTTACATAAAAAACATGAAACATGTGTCTTTGTATATTCTGGTTCATAATTCCATGTAATTATATAAAAAAAACACTGGGTAATTCCATAGAAATTGAATTGTAATTACACACAATTACGAGGCTATTAAGTATTTGTTACCACCTTATTTTCATGCTATTACCATATTATTACCGTGCCGTAATGTAAAGTTTAACCACTTAATCTTATTTTACAAAACCTTCAGACCACCGCATTAGGATCACACAATTGTTTCCTATGCTCCCTATGCTCCCTATGCTAACAACACAGATTTCTATTCTGTTTTGATAGGCGTACTGTTATAAATCAAGTTATTCTGTCCAGCCCTTAATGCCAGGTCTAAATGGAGCCATAGCAATCCAGGAGTCATGAATAATAGATTTTTCCCTGAAACCATAAGCCATCAGAAAGACTTGAAATGTTGCAAACAGGCATAACCCAACAGTGTAAACAAAGCATTCAAATCATCGCTGTGCAAACCCAGCTTTAAGCCCTGTATGTGCACAAGGCGCTGGGCGGGGGAGCGGGCAAATTTCTCCTGTCAGCTTCTTCATTTCAGAGTGAATTGTAAAAAGCGCTCGGAGCTGTATTGGAGAACAATGCAACATAAAATTCCACCTTTATTAAGTCGAGTTATAAAATAAATATCTGTCTGCACTCACTGTGAACATTGCACAAGCTTGGCACGGCCATTTCGTGCTTAGTTCCCCAGGCGCAACCTCTCCTTTAATCAGGACAAACCCCAAACAGAACATTCCCATCTCTCTCAAGCCTTTTTAATTTACTTTGCATAATAGTTGGATTTCAGCGAGACCTAAATTCTCTGCTTTGCTCTTTTCCTCAAGTGACCTCATTAGAAACTCAAGTACTGACAAAACACTGCAAGAAATCTAGGATATTTTTAAGTGTGGGCACAAATAGGCTTTAGGAATATTGAAATGAAAAGGTCTGGTGGATTGCGAAGAAGCTGACGTTATGGAACATGTATGTCAACACAACTCGACTGCCTCAAATCAAAGCCAAAGTAAAAAGATGAATGTTTGAGTTACATTGTCCCTGGCTCCAAACCTGATCTGTGCTGTACGCTTCTGTCAGTCAGTTAAATGAGCTGGAGAGGCCAAGCAAAGCAGAGAAGAGGAAAGAAGAGTAAGAGGATGATGATACATGGCTTTTGTAATAACTAGAGGCTGCTGTTTGTGGAGCACCATCTTCAGTGCAGTTTGTTTAGATCATATCCAGTGTGAAGGTGCACACAAACAAACACATGCCACAGGAGCGTCCCAGCCCCGCGGCTACAAACTTTAACACACACAGATATGAGAGAGAGAGAGAGAGGGAGACACACAGAGAGGGAGAGAGAGAGAGAGAGAGAGAGCTAAAGCTAACAGCAGCAGCTCAGGGTGGGGGACAGGCTTCAGTGGCTCACAGGGCGCGGCGCTCAGGTGTTAACATGTAATTATGAGCCTTTCATTGGTCACAATGTGAATTATATAGCCACACAGTGCTCCGCACACAATACACAGCCCATTAATCACAATGGTTTTCACATCTTTTAGAAAATGCAAGAGGCTCACGTGACTTCAACTGGCGCTGACTAAAAAACTGTTACAAATCTGTTACAACTGTATGTGTGCCGCCCAAGAAAAAGTGAAAGAGCCGATCCTTTTTAAGTCTGTGCCCAGTCCCAGTGTTTCTAGTGTGAGTACAGTAGTGAATATAAGTGCCTGAGCTCCATGCACATCCCTTACACACACTTCCCTTTAGAGCAGGTTGGGACAGGCCCACAGCTGGAGCGTTCCCTCTGCTGACAGGCGCTGCGGGCACATGCAGCGCTCAAGTCCTGACAAACATCAGGCCTTAAACAAGCACTGTGTGGCGCCTCTGGTCTTGTCTTCTTCATACCTGACATGTCATGTCATGTCTAGAGCTTCTCCCAAACCTGTTTAATTCAGCTATAATAATCACTGCTCTTCTCAGTAACAGATATAAAACACCTGCACTTTACAGAGAATTAACGTCAGATTAAATGTTTTTCCTTTCACCTTTACAAAATACAGGGTTCTGTAGAGCTCAACAGCCACAGCACTCAGTGTCAATGGCACCTGTCCCAGGACAGCCCTGACTGACACTGAGAGATGGGACTCGAACTGGGACTAAACTTACACTTCACCTCTGTCAGTGTGTGCAACAAGGTTAGGTTCAAATACAGTTTTTGACACACAAATACTGCAGTTTATTTCTACATTGTACTGAACGCAGTGTAGTAGTCTATTAAAACACTAGTATGTTTTTACTTTGGATAAAAGAGAAAAGAGAAAGTTAAATAATGGGCTTTTCCATGATAGTGAAGAAATCACGGCTAATAAACATTTTCCATCTCTTCCTTTTGAAAAATTCCCCTGTACCTTTTCCCATCTGTAGTCTTTGAGGGTTGTCTGACTGCAATGGGCGAGTCACAACAGGCTTTTTGACACAAACAAGTCTGAGCCCCATCTCGTGAGGCGTGGGACGGGCCCGCAGATGTTCCCGGAACATGCTGCGTCTTGCTTCCTTTTCGCTGGAACACTCTTCTCTTTGAGCGCTCTCCTCCTCCTCCTCCTGAGGCGCAATGTGAGAGGCCAGCATCCAGCTTAACTCTGTGAAAGAGTTGTAGCCTGGTGGAGGAGTGCAGAGTTCAGGAAAGAGGCACAGCGTATTGACACAGGCATTATCTACAGGCGCTCAATCCATTACAGTAATCCCCTCAGCTCTGCAGAGCCCAGTGATAGGCCCGAGCAGCGCATTCCTCTTCTTTCACTACTATACCTGCTGGCAGCTAATACACAGGGCAAACACTACCAATCTTTACCTGCACAATAGTTGCACCAATATAGGCAACAAAAGGCCGCCCGGTTCGCGACACTCCGTTAATTTAGTCAAGCCAGGACTATGGAGCATCTGTATAACCCGTGTATGCGTTTGACCCGACCTGGATGACAGGGGGGTGAGAGAGGAGTGCCCACAGGCTGTGTGTGAGAACATTTCTGGGAAGCGTTGACGTGTTTTTGCTCCGAGTGTGTCACAAACGTCCCAGACAGGAAGAGGTTAAGGTGTGGGTTTGGGATTAGGTGTGTCTCCAAGAGGAACAATCATCAAAAAGACAGTACACAGGCCGCTAAGTCTTCAAAAGCACCACCACCACCACCAGTGAGGGTGACATTTTCAGCTGCGGTCCGCTACATGAGCTAGTGTCCCGGGATTAGGACGGCTTTGTCAAATAGGAAACAGTAGAATGATAACTGGCAAGAGAGCGCGGGCAGCTGAAGGTCATTAGAATGATGTTAGTACAGAAAATCACATGAAAACATAGAAAAGAGACCAAATTCAGACAAACACTGAGATTAAGTGTAGTTACGTGACTGATGATGATAAACATATGCTGGATGGGGTATTGTGTAATCTTTACATTACACAAACAAGTCAGCAAGGTCACAAATTAGAGCTGGGTGAAAGCTATATTCACATAAAAATAAAGCTTTAAATTTGAGATGTTCTGGCCTGCAATTTAGCTCCGTCAGTGGAGTGTGCGGCCGAAGTTTAGAACTTTATGTGCTTAAGATTGCCAATTGCCTTCTCTGTTGTTTTATGTAGCTATATTGTCCTGTCGATAAGGAATGAAAGGCCAACATTATCTTAAAAAACAGAGATTTTAAATGGTTTTATGGCATGTTCATCAACTTAAAATAGTTGCAACAATGGGATGTATGCTAGTGTGTTAAGTTGCAGGAAAACATATGGAGTACTTGTAGTACTGATGATGTTATTTTGTTCTGAGAAAAAGTAAATCTAATTTAACTTGAGTGAGCTTTCAACTACTTAAAATAGAGTTGTTGGTTCACCAACCACTGACTGCTACAACCCGATGCATTTGGATTACTCATTTTACAACCATGTTTGCAGGTCTTTAGCAGGTAGTTTATGTAAGACTGATACAGAGTGAAAATGTACAGGTCAAATATGCAGAAAAAAAAGTTTTGCCCATAAAGCACTAATATAGACAGTTAAAATTGCTGACGCAGACAATGTCAACCACTACACTTGAGAGATGTGTGTGTACTTTAGATGCAGTGTAATAGTTTTTCAGCTGTACTTCAAACCCATCAGACCAGTCCTGACTCATGTGTTGTGACTGCTCGGGTCTGTTACTGTGTGATGTGCAGCTCAGTTTTTTGGGGCGTGACGGGCACTAAACCATCCTTTAGCCTCATCACAGTCACACCAGACAAACACTTTTGTTTTTGGGGCTGTGAAAATTAGAGGGATGAATCAGGCCTGCGCTGTGGGAATAGGCCAAATGTCACAATCCCACAGTCACCAGGTCGTGCAGCATTCCCTAAGTTTATGCCGCGGTGGGTGGAGCAACCATATAATATCGCAATCCTTTTGTGTCAATTCGGGACTTGTTTACGCTAAAGTAAATGGATTCAATCTCATCTAAGGTCAATTTAAATAATACTAAATTATGATGTCATCTTTAGCCCCGCCCACCTTTTGAATAACTCTCGTCGCCAGATAGCGGTGACACATCTGCCACCACGCGTGTCCGCTAG
The DNA here is from genome assembly GCA_036025885.1 of Hypseleotris bucephala. Classification (NCBI taxonomy): domain Eukaryota; kingdom Metazoa; phylum Chordata; class Actinopteri; order Gobiiformes; family Eleotridae; genus Hypseleotris; species Hypseleotris bucephala. Next base: position 12,073 of record JAVQKG010073634.1, read on the forward strand.
GGAGCGATATGGGACTGGATTGTGTATTTGTGACAGTGCGGTCCACATTAGACATAAACAAGCGAACAGGTGGAGCTGTGATGCAACAGCTGTCTTGGTGTGAGTCCTAATGACAGAGCAGGAGAAGCTGGTTGTGTGACTTTGCATCACACGGTGACACTGCATTACCACCACCACCGCTATCACACCTGGACGAACGACTGCCTCTATCATCAACAACATGTCCCCACTCACAATAAACCAGGGCTGTATCTGGTGGCTCAACAATGCTCCTGACCCTAACCAAAGTAATAGATTTTCTGTCATTTATTTTATAGAACTAGCTTTATGTGTCACAAATGGGAAGATAGGACTGGTTTGAAAGTAGAGGGAAAAGAATGGCTTTGAAACTGCTTAAGGGCCAAAAGAAATACATTTTAATTCTGAAGCCACAATCTGGACTTGAAGCCTGAAGTACAAGATTAGAATTAAAGAAAAGTCCACTGTCCACAATAGAGCAGCATTAAAATATTGATTCAACGATTATTTTGCTAATCGATTATTCTGTAGACTATTTTTACGATTAATCGATTAATCGGTTAATAGCGAAGTGTGAATATAAAGGTTTTTCATCCTAAATGCAAAATTTTGTTCTGCTGGCTTAATTACTGTTCTGTGTGGGTTGTTCTCTCAGTAAATGTCATGTTTTAGAGTCT
>JAVQKG010073694.1:0-19269 GCA_036025885.1 Hypseleotris bucephala
GCAATGCGAACCAAACTCCTGCTCCGGTCATACAGGGACCGGACAGCCCTTAGCAAAGGGCCGCCGACCCCGTACTCCCGGAGCACCGCCCACAGAACACTATGAGGGACACGGTCGAATGCCTTCTCCAGATCCACAAAGCACATGTGGACTGGTTGGGCAAACTCCCATGAGCCCTCAAGTATCCTGTGGAGGGCATAGAGCTGGTCCAGTGTTCAACGGCCGGGACGAAAACCGCATTGCTATACACACAGTTTACCTTAAACATAATACATCTAAAAATGGTCTTAGTGGTCCAATTTGAGCTACGAAGAGTAGTACATTTCAGTCAATACTTTTACCATATCGATGTATCTACTTCATTCAGTTGTTCTATGCTTTGTCCTTAAATGATTGTATAGACTGAGAGTTTGCCAGTGTTCATTATCTTGCCAACATATGGTGTCAAAATGATTGATTAGAGATTAAATATGTGGAAACTATGTATAAAAACCTGTACTGAATTGTTAAGTGGGCTGTGAAATTCACTCTTCTTCTTCATTATTAGTGCAACATGAGTTTTCAGTTAATATCCCATTGTACTCCCCAAACACATAGTACCTAGAAGCCCCACTCTGTTTGCTTTACCCCTCCATCTGCGATCTAGCTTTCATTAGCGTCTTGACCAACTCCCTTGTTAGTCAAACAGCTGTATGCCTGCCTGACATTATACAAATCCTCGCTGTATCCAGAAATACCAAAATGTCAATGGATGTCCTGTCCACAAGCTCTGCTATCACATGCCTTCTCTCCAATTAGAATAAGCACTCTCACACGGCAAATGTATGGTTTTAGTCTTCTACCTTGAGCGGGGATAGAGGGGATAGCATTTTGAAAAGTTTTAATTTATATGCTTTGCTGAAGGCATTTCATGTGAAAAGGTTGATAAAAATACATAGAAGCATAAGGTCAGATACATCATAGTGTGGACTTGTTTGGTTAACTTTGCCAACACATAACAAGACAGTGCCAAGTATCCCAAAATGTACCTCTGTAATTAACACAGTCAGTAAAAAGAGTAAAAAGTAAAAAAAAACAGATGTAAAGTAGATAGAACTTTTAATTGATGCTAATGAACAAACAAAAATAGAAAACAAGTCGCCCTCTGAAAGAATGAAGTGTTAGTATTAGGTAAGGTTATTATTTGGCTTTTTTTTTGTTATCATCACTGTAAAAGTCCCAGTCACTTGTAACAAGTGAAAGTAAAAAAAATATTGGAATTCACAGTTAATCATGTACTCTTGACATACAAGTGTTATTTTTAATCAAATGTCAACCAGCAAATCTCAAGTCACTGAAGCTGCTAGTTTTACTATATTTGATTTTTTGTAACACACTTTAAATGAACATAAATACTACTCATTATCCATTATTACATAGGATACCAAAGTCAGGCTGTTGAATGAATGTGTTTTTCTTCTTATATTTCTTTAGCCTGCTCAAGGACGTCAGGTCAGGTGTCATTGCCACCACCAGAGGGCACCGTCCTCACTTCGGCCCGGGGACCAGCGGACAGACAGACGGACGCAGCACGACAAGACCACTCAAACTTACTGGAGGCCTCCTACTCAGACTGTGAGTTATAGCACAACGATCTCTCTTTCAGTGCCTTATCGTGAAACCTGTTGACATTTATAGTCAAGTGCATATAGGAAACATAAATCTATTCTATACCTTTAATATTATTTGTCAGTCATAGCTTAGTTTTACGGTGGTGATGGTATTATTTTAAGCTTTTAGATGCTGACTCACTCTACTTAATGCACTCTCTGCAACTTACAGTACCTCTTGCTACGATCCGGCCAAGCATGTCTGCATTGTCTGCTGACTACACTCTATCCTCTTTATGGAATACAGTTCATTGGTTTGGCACTTGTCTTGTCAGTCTTTCTCTGTACAATTAGACATCACACTGAAACAGAAACTGCGGGCCTAATGCTTCCAGGAAAGAAAAGACATTACAGGTTGAAAATAAGAAGAAGTCAGAGTGTGAGAGATAGATATGTGTTGGGAATCAGGCAATAGTAGCATGTTGTCCACCAAGTATCGATCCTCTCGTAGAGCCACAGGCAGGGAGCCCAGTAAACCCGGCTCTAATTGACCACCCTTCAGCTGAGAAGAGTGACGGGAGCACGCACACAGACTAATGTAGGCGCATGAGTGGAGAGACAGGTGCAGGGGGAATAATCCGCGAAAAGACATCCTCGTTTATTCAAGAAAAGGGGGGAAATGGTTTTTGAAGAAGAAATTTGAATTATTTGTAATATTCAGTTTTATTTAAGTCAAGTGTTAAGAACTGCAGTAAAGTCACAATGCTTTCAAAATGATTATCTTGTTAGCAAGAAATTTGTATCACTGTCTGGATCCAGAATTTGTATTAAATCTCACCATTGCAAAGTAAACTCATTTTCCTTGACTTCTATATTTTATCTACTTTCACTATACAAACCCCATACAAAAAAATATTAAATAGATGAGTCTGTCTGGGATGGGCACGAAGAGACAAAAATATATGAGCATCCTAAAACCATTGACGAAATAACCTAGCTGTCTTTTGAAATTGCATATATATTAACTTGTGATTCATTGTGACATGGCCTTAGCCTTAGCTTGGATGTTTCTTCTGAGTGCATTATATGAATTGAGAAAAATAAGCTGCATATTCGTCCTGATATTTTTTATTCAACAGCATGGCTCTAAAAATTGCCTGAAACAGATATACCCAAATCACATCCAAGCAAAGACAAAACAAACAGTTGGGGTACCTACGTAACTGCAGTGGTCCCTGTGTGTCACTCCAGCATTAAGCAGTTACCATGACAACTATTAAAGCCAGGCTTTCTGTATACAGCGAGTATCATCTCCATGGTGGAAACATCTATTTGTGACCCTGTAATGCCACTCCGAAACACCATTCACTTAGAAAACAGAGCCTTCTATTTATCCCAGTACTGTCTTTAACATAGTCATTTTGCTTAATCTTATGTATCATACAGTCTCAGATCAAAGTTTCTTATTTGTAGTTGTATTGACCGTCAGAATAAAGCATTATGTGAGGAAAAAGAACAACAAGGGCAAACCGGAAACAAATAGGATGAAGGAAATGAGTTGCCTGGTGCTTCTTTTCAAAAGTATGAAAGAAATGGAAACGCAGGTACCAGAATAGCACCTCCAGCGTGCTTGGCTCCAGCCTCACTCTGAACAATGCTTTACTTTTCTTTTTTTGATTTCTCACGCAGCTCTTGGTGTAGACTTAGCCACATATTTCAGTGGACCTTGCTATTATTTGCTCCAGCATTGTTTCTTTTTCCTTCAACACATTTCCTGCTATGATTTGTAAAAAGCTTCTGTATGAGAGATGGAAGCAGTCCTCTTCTTCATGGTATCTTTATGGGCTTAGCAAAAAAAGGGCAGCCAAGAATAATTTTGAACTCAAAGGCCACGCGCTATAATCTTTATATAGCTTTAATGCTGATATCTATCTGCCTTATCATTGGTCTAGCTGTCTAAAGTTGAACACTGCCAAAAACCTGAATACTGACTCTATGTGTGCTTTGAACGGAGATTAAGTTTATTGCAAAAAATATGTTCTTGCCCCATGACCCCACACTGCTTTTTGACATGGGTTTTGAGGCATGCTATCTGGCAGTTCATTATTTATACAGCCTCTTCTAGCCATTACCCAAGGGACAAGGTTCTCATAGTTTATTGTGAATCTTATCTCGAATAACAACAATATTTGGCTAGAAATCCTACACAGTGTTATATCCAGGAGGACACAGTATACTCATAGGCCAACTACGATTCCAGTATCTTTTATTTAAGAATCACCCCATGCACTTATTTGACTGTGTATACAAGATACAGTCAGTCTGCTGCACTTTTCACAGCAGAGTGCTCTTGTAATGCAAGATTTTCGACTGCTTAAATGTCACTATTGAAAATAAGTCACTCAAATTGCCCCTTGCAATCACAGCCTCCGAAATGTTTTCACTACATCTGCCACCTCTCAACAAAAAATTCAACATGAGCAACATTGACAGACTGACAACAACTGTAAAAGTTAACCATATGTGAACTAGAAAATAAAAAAACACTTTAAAATACAAAATAAAATCTTCCATATAAAAAACTAATGCCTTAAGTACTAAGTTTACTACTGCTTCATACAACCTTTAAAACTACTGTATCATTTTTTATTAATACAAACTCTTCAAAGCCGACTATAATCGTGAAAGAATTGTGATCTTGATCTTAACTAAATTCTGATCTTATATTTTTCAGTTTCCTAGTTTTTGTTTAGTGTGTTTAGTTTACAGTGAGTATCATTTTGAAGCACTGTGGATGAAGGTGTGTCTAGTATAAGTGAACAGTTCAGCACACCCAGGACCTGCAGAGGCGACTTTGTTAATAACCCACATAAATAAAGGCAGATGAGCAGCTCAGCATCTAAACTACAGCCACACAATAGACAGCGTTTCATCAGCGGCAGACACTGAGCATAATTACAGCTACCCTCCCAACTCCCTCACTGCATTTTAAAGATCCTCTCCATCACTTCACCTCCGCTCTCTCTACCAGCCTCCAAGTCTCCAAGTTCTGCTGCTATCTGCACTCTTGATTTTCGCTTCACTGATTTAATTCTTTCGCCCTGTATTTCTGTCTCTTTCCGACATTACATCTCTAGCCGATACCTCAGTTTATAATTAGATCAATTTCCTGTCACACAAAAAGGAGAGGCTTGTAACGAAGACAAAAAACAAGCACAGAGCCACTGCAAGTAGAGATAAGAGGGAAGTTTTTCAATAAAACTTTTCGGGTAATTTTGAGCGAGAGGGTAGGATTCGATGCAAGTCAGTGATCCAGGTTAAGCACAGAAAGCTAACAATGCTTGTTCGTACACCCACTTTGAAGACACACAACAATGCTTACACTCATAGGAACACATTAATGCACGCACACACTGGTGGTAGACAGGTGACAGTCTAATTGCCAGAGTCAGTCAAGTGAGCTATTGTGGCGAGACATGCGGTATTACTTGTAGCCAACCTCAAAAAGTGTAGTGGATTAGTGAGGTAGAAGAGATAAAGCAGGGTCACAGACATGGGGTTATGGCTTTGTCGGCAAACTGTTGTTGTCTTTGATTGAAGGTCAGATAGGGTCAGACAAGACAGCCTTCTCTTTTCTGTTTAATTTTTGAAACTACTTTTTTACCATCTGCTTGTGAGACTCGAGACAGAGTGGCACAACAAATCCTTGGAGGGCATTATATTATGAAAAGAGACCCAATGGGCACACATCAGCACTCTACACAAAACAATTTACAAGTTTTTATTCAGTTGCTTATATATGAAGGCTGAACTGTAGTTTGTATGTTTAAGCAAATGAGGTGAAGCAGCTACATAAGCAAGACTTAGCAAGACCCTGCTTAATTAAAACTATATGCTATGCTAACTATATATAACTGTCAAAAGCTACAGTAAGTTAAGTTTGCTTGCTTTGTGCATAGCCACTTATATACCCAATTCAGAAAAAGTGGAATTGCTGTAAGGCTATATTTTACACGAAGGACTAAACAATATGTCAGTTTTTCATAGTAAGATATTATTCAATTTCATGAAAAAAAAGCTTTTGAGAGTGACTATTGTACGTCTAATTAATCAACAATCAACATTTCACTAAGATGACTGAGCATATGTACAGTACGTCACTTGTTACTGTATATTGGTTGGTTATATGCTGTTTTTAATTTACATTTTACACATCGCCAGCTTTTTCTGATTTGGATTTGAAGTTGGTGAAAGTAGCGAGTTTTTGCGAATGGTTCAGAAAACACTATTGTATAAAACTGCAGTCCATCCTCTTTTGAACCCATTTAGTAGATACCATGAACTGACGGGACCCTACCTCGCCTTTTAACCGCCAGGTTAGAAATGTGAGAAGTTTGATGGAATAGAATAAAACTTTTATCCTGTTCATTTTTTTAAACTTCCTGGCCTTTAGCTCTTCTGCCAGTCGCTCATTGAAAGAGCCTTCACAGGGCTGGGGGAAACCATAAAAAGCTGACAGGCTAAGTTGCACTGTAGGTCTAATAAAGCTGCCAGACAATGTCAGAATTGTTTGAAAGCCCTCGAATGCAGCCTCTTGTTCTTACTGCCTTAGGTTTTCTTCTCTCCAAATGAAGCCTCAATGGAAGGTTTTTGCTTGGCCCTCCTGCTGGAATAGTTGTTGGTTTTTTATGAACAGGACATGGGGCCGCTCCTCCTCCCAGCATTCGCACCAGGAGGCTGTCGAGAAGAAGTCTTCCTTTCTGACCGACATTGTGAGCCGTATATATGTCTTTAATTTTTGGGCTCTTTACAGATGGCCTGGATAAGCACTTGATAAAATAAGCATTGTCTGCTTAACGTGATATTTCTGCTGCCTCTTCACTTTGCCTCCCCCCATGAGGTCCAAACAATCTTTAGACAGCTTAACCCAGGCTTTGTTCGCTCAATAAGATGTTAAGACTTCAAATACAAATACAATGTTGACTAGCCACGTATGTTTGACCGAGAGAACCTTTACTGCGTTCGCTCTTTTGTTATACAAAATTGTAACATACTTTTGATCAATACAAACAACAGCTCACATGTATCGTCTCACTTCAGTCAATAATATTCCAAAACTTGTCCATAAAGCAGAACTTTTGTCGCAACCGAATCCTATTTATTTTTTCAGCTAGCCCACTTTCATAAATGGCCTCCAAAGAACCAAGCAGCTCAGGTTTCAGAATAGGCTGAATGAAAGACTGATAATGGATTTTAGTAATGTACGAGGGAGGGCACAAAGCAACATGAGGACAACAGGAAGTCTTGACGTAGTTCCATCTTCTCTATTATATAACCTAATTCGCACCACTATTTATCTGTGAGGTGAGTATTGCATAAGAAACCTGTATAGTGGTTTAACACTGATGAATGCTTGTTTGCAGGATTAACATCTGAGTGTGTGCATGACTGCGTGTGTGCTGGTCTACTGCCTGTTAATGGGTACTTTAAAAAACGAAGCTCCCTTTTTGGCTGCTCCAGTTATCACACTTAAAAACATTCACATGGGTATATTTGCCTAATGTCCTTCTAAAAACAACACATTTATCCAGGCTTGGGAAATTAAATCAAACTCCTAACCTGTCCCACTAAAAGACTGGGATAACTAATAATTACTATATAGACTTAATGTTCAAAAATTGGAACCTGGATTACACACTCTAGGAGTAGTAGTTCAACAAAAGGGTCAGCTCAGTTAGAGAATAAACAACTAATCGAATGAATTGTGATTTATCTATTATTAAAATAATAGTCAACAAATTTATTTAATCCTTAACTAGACTATACAGACTCTAAAACATGCCACACAGGTGGTATACTTTTAGCTTCATCATTCTTATTACTCACCCTCAAGCTATCACCCTTCACCAACTAATAACTGGTTGATTACCAAAATCTTCAACTGATTAATCTATTAGAAAATAATCGTTAGTTGCAGCCCTAAATTAAGACATATCAACTTTTGAGATATTTTCTGAAGCAATACTGTATATGGTCATAGGCCTATCTTCATTTGAAACCATATTAATAGTTTCATTTCCAGTACTCTGTGATGAGCAGTGAAAAGGCCAGCACACTCTTGTTGAAGATGTAGCGAGCATGTGTGTTTCCTGTACGTCACGCCTTTGTCCTCTGTCTCTTCCTCTGCGTAGGGTGTGCTGCCCACCCCCATGCTGTCCCCGTGGCAGGCACAACAGCAGGGCCTGACCCGTACCAGCATGCCCCAGCGCAGACAAAGTGAGTCACTAACACCCCTCTCCAGCCTCCTCTCTACTAAGCACTTCAACTAGTGTGGTGACCAATTTAATGTAACATTATTTTATCCAGCATTTGTGGGGTAATCTTTCGGTAGCAATAAAAAATCAGGACAGACAACATACGGATTAACTGAAAAGTACCTTAAGTAATATGTTTTGCCAACAGTCATGAAATTGTTTTAGAAATCACTCCATATCATCTTGAACATTGCATGAGTTGTTGCAAAATTGAGAGACTTTTTTTTCTTAAATTCACCAACCATTACATTATGTATTTTACACAGTGTCCCAGCCCTTTTTATAATGGGGGTTATTTAATATCCCAAACATATTCTTTTGGATGTTTGCCTACTTAACTGTTTGACCTCTTGTCTCATAACAGCAACATTGTCTTTTGTTTACAGCTTTATTATTAGTCATATCCTGTTGTGTTCCCTTTACAAAACTCGTATTGTTTTCCTCACCGTAACCTCATCTTACGCCCCTCATAAGGTTTTAGTTGGATTAAAAAATCCTTGTATGCAATCAAATGGCATTTCACAATGTAATGACAGTTTTGTATTCTTACTGGGAAAGGCGGTTTATAACCGATGCTCACAATTGGAGGCTGTTTATCTTTTTTTATAGATTTGAATAATCTCGCTTTATCGACAAAGACAGGCTTTTGGAAACAATGACAGACATCACAACAACTTTACCTATCTGAGTGAAAAAGCTTTTATTTTGCACAGCGCATCAGAGCTTGTCGGGGAGACAGATAAACACAATGACAATGGGTAAATAGGCTACAGAAAATGCCCACGTGAGAGAGAGAAGAAAAGAAAGAAAGCCGTACAGTGGAGAAGCCATGCTGTGCAGTTTGATCCATGTACTAGGGCTGAGTATCAGAGGAAGAGAACAAAGCTTGTGGGATGCATGTTATTTCAGCTATACGTGTTTTGTTTCAAATGTATAATAAAAGTGAGTTTTTTACTGCATAAGATACAGTACATGCTGTGGCAATATACAAAACCAATTACACAAACCATTTCAAAGTTGACTGTGTCCTAACAATGGCTTTTTCACAATATGTTTCAGATTTATGGTTATGGAAATATCAACAAACGTAATATCTGTATTGCAAGTAACTAAATAGTGGTACAGTGGTTAGCACTGTCACATCACATCCAGAAAGTCCTTTGTTTGAGCCTTTCTGTGTGGAGTTTGCATGTTTCTCCCTGTGTCTCAGTGGGTTTCTTCCGGGTTTCTCCCATCAACCAAAAACATGCATATTATATACATTGTGACCAAGATCCTGGCCCAGATCTGGAGATGGGTCCCCTTTAGCCCACTGCTCTTAACAGTTTGCCCTAGTGGCATTGAGGGATGGGTCAAATGAATGGACAAGTGTGTAACCGTAACCTTAAACAAATTGCAATAATGTTATGCTCTTCAATTCTGGTTACGTCCAGTTTGAGTCCTTCTTAACTCAGATTTTAGCCTGGGTTAAGTCATTATTTTCAACACTATTGCAGACCAGGCTATAAACACACAATTTTTCGAAAGCTAGAATATCCGGTCTCAGTTTTAGATGAAAAATCTAGTTGTTATTCTGCATTAAACCCACTGTTTGTTTAAGTAATGAGTTACCTTTAGAGACAGCATGAATGTGTCTCTAATTCATGGTTCAAGTTTCTTCACTAACGTCTGTCTGATCTAAACTGTCAAATAAGCTCTTTCTTTCTCTTGTCTTTTTGCACCTAATACGAGAAGTGGAAACTCTAGTGCACTTCTTCACTGACAAAGCGTGGTACAGTAACCTTTCCTTTGACATGCAGCCGACACACCGGCCTCTCCACGTCTGCACGCTGTGGTGTGCTTTCACCTGATATGTTGTGTCTCCTGCATGTCCTTTTCAATTTGCATGAGGACACAGAGTTTTGAGTTTCTGTACTGTTTTAGTTTGAGTGTATTACTGCTCAAATCCTTCCTCTGTTCATTTGAAACGTCTGACAGTTTGAGGCCATAGCGCCACTGTTTTAATTAGAAGTGGACTCATTAGTTGTTCGCACAAATTTCATTTACCTGTTATTGCAGAGTTCTGAAATTAATTTTTCTGTTCCACTCATCTTTTTTTATTTTGCACTTTTTCAGTCATTTTACTGTATTGCATGCATTCATATATTCATCTGTGTGAATGTCTTTCTCGTATCAGTTATCTAAATTATTACATTCAATTTTTGGTTACTAAATGCAATCAGCAATACATAAACTAGCCATGTACAAAATTCAGGCCCTGGGCCCAATTACGGCACACTGTGAGATTCAATTTTGCCCTCATCTTCAATTGGTTTTGGCCCATTATCATCAAATTCTGTTACTGTCTACTTTTTTGACAAAAAAACTAGATTACAAACTATCTAACAATTTGGGGAAAAGATTTACATTTGACCAATTTTATTACATTACTGGATTCTAGCAACAAATCCAAAGTCTTCAAACCAAACTGCAGTTAATTTATAAATTAAAACATGCTGGTTGTGTTTAAGTTAAGCCAGTCGTGTCCAAACAAAAAGTTAAGATGATACTACAGCATTAGACTATTCAGTATTACATTACAGTAGACACTGGACCTAAGTTTTCTATCATGCTTCTATTAATGGCATCACTTCATTGTAATAGAGACAGCACATAGGATTGCCTGTGTGCGGACACTTCCACATGCCTCGGAATCAGCTCTTGAATAGAAATGTTTCTGAGTACGACTGGTGATTCACGTTCGAAGTAATTTCTATTATTAGAAGCCGAGGTGTTTAGTTCTTGGCAGTGAAGAGCTTGTCTCTAATTATTACTATCTGTTGCAGAGAGCTGTATGTGTAAATGAATTATGGTACTGAGCCTATGGAAACCAGACAGCTCAAAATTATTCTTTCTGAAAGATGCATTATCCCAAAAAATGTGTACGTTAGATGTTAAATTAACACAGTACCTTATTGAACCCTGGGAAAATGGCATAATAGTTTTTCATTTCTAATGCCACTGAGCTTACTGATGCTTGATTTAATTTGCAAATGTGCCTTGGCATCATAACACATCACTCGTCAAGCGGAACAAAGCTGTTATTTTAGGGGAGTTGGGGAAAAGTGCTTATTCACAGAATAAATCATCACAGGAATAAAACATGTCGAAGCCAGACAAATTTGTCAAATAACTAATTGCCTCTAACAAAAAACAGTGGAGGTATTCTTAGTGTTACATTAAGAAAAAAAACAAAAAACGTGCAACCCGCTGAACATTGGACAGTGGTTTTGTCACATGGTGGATGCAATTCAAAAAGTGACCAGAGAGTGGAGCTGTGGCGTTAGACATCTTTGTTCAGTCTAATGAGAACCTGGGATCAGCTGTCTGAATCCTATACATCTGAAGCACCTAAAGTTGGAGGTGGTGCTTGTACAACACTTTACAATCTATACATGCTGTATATGTTGTAATAATACTTAGTTCAGTTAGTTCTATTCAAAGAAAGTAAAACATAAAGTTAAATAATGAATTTATGTTTTCTTTATGCAGTATACATTTTACACGTGTACATAGCTATAAGAAGGTCAGACTACCTACATTTCTTTTGTATAGAGTAAATACTGAGAGGCTGCACAGTAAAGCATCTGCGGACTATTCAGAGGCTACTAACAAACAAATGGAGCAGATTCAGCACAAGGGAAAATATATCATGAGCACTTGTACAATCGAATCCAATCTAATACATTAGCACAACAGACCAGTGTTGAGTTTGTAAAGCCTCTAATGAGTTTGAGCTGTGCCTGTATCAAAGTGGTAATTCAACTCTTTTGAAGCCATAGTTTGTTGTTTTGATGTTGTGCATAATGAGCAGTGCTCAGCACTGCAAATACTTAGTATTAGAGTTCACATGTAAGCCCACTGCAGAGCTGTTGTTGGCACGTGTCTATTGATAACACCTATATCAACACACACAGACAGTGCATCAATATGCTGCACATCATTAAATGATTTTTCTCAAAACAAGTTTAGAAGCAGTTGAGAGTTCAGTTCACGGAACTCACCACTCATCCTTATTTATTTTTCATATGTATTTTTCTATCCACAAAATTTAATGATTAGAACCCACTGGGATAAAATTCACGGCAAGGGCAGTATTTAAACCATTTATTTCTGGAACATGTTGAAAAGCCTTGTGTCTCATTAGACCCTTACTACTCGTACGACTTGTAAAAAATAATAACTCTCCTTTTTTGCAGCCTCAAATACTACAGCCTTTCAACCCTTGCCTCAAAGAGCTGCGCCACCAGGGAAGACTAACAAGAGCTGCCTCCACCGCGGGCCACAGTGACCGGGCACCGGCTCATTCAGAGGACTGTGTGGTCCTCCCTGACCACCACACAGATGTGTCCTGCCCCGCTGACCCGGAGCAGCTGAGTGGTCTGCTCAGTGCACAGCTCCAGTGGCTGGACCCTCGGCGCGGGGTAACTGGTGGAGATGGAGCTGCATCAGGAGCTCCACGGGAGCCTTTAGCCCCCACCGTCAGTCCAGGAGCCATAACTTTGACGTGCCCTCGCGTGTTGCAGCCGCCTCACCTCCACAAGCGCATGTTAGTTCCTGCACTAAAGCCAGGGGGCGCCGTTCGCCCTCCTCGGAGCAGGCAGCTGCTGCCCCCTCCGTCCAGAGGCCTCCCCTGCTTTAACACTGGGCCCCAGGTGCCAGCCCCCAGTGTGTGTCGCACTTCAGTGCTCCAGCCTTACAGGGATTTACAGAGCCCTGAGCAACTCAACCAGAGCAAGCCCCGAGAACCTGCCACAGCCAAGATCCCAATCCCTACGAGTCGCTCATGCCTCCCCAAACCAAAGATTTCCTGAGGGGCTTAATACTCACCCATCAACACTTCCACTGGACTGACTCTGACAGTTTCATTCATTCATTCGCTTCATACACTGTAAGAATTTAACTGTACCTACGGATGTTTTCAGAGTTAAGTCAAACAAACAACATTAGGCAACAAGATTCAGACTTTTCAGAGCTAAAACAAGTGATTTAAAATCTTCAACTCCAAACTGCAGTCAGTATGTAGCAAGATCTTATTAAAGGGTCTTTGAAGGTGTGTGCATACAGATTCCAAACCAAACTAAATCATCTTTATTAGACATATACATTTGTAAATAGTATATTCAGTCTCTCATCCCTCACTCAATGGGGATTGCTGCACCTCAGTTACTGTTACTGGTGTGGCGTGGCCTATGACCTGACCTCTGTGTGTGATGTTAAGAGGTGACATGGCTTTGACCTTTACTGCGTCAAAGAAAGCCGCTAGGATAATGGAGGATATAATCAAATGAACATGGGGAAGTACAAAAGAAGTGAATGAAGTGTAAAAAATGGAAAAAGTATGTTAGGATTTGAGAAACACCATGCACAGAGTATGCTGACAGTATATTTTAAAGTACATTAGTGGGACATTAATAGTTATAAAGGCAGAGAATAGCTCACTTATACTTAGGCACCCTCAGGTCCCTGCTGAATTCCTATAGACTTGGGAGATAAACACTTGTTTAATGCCTCATAACTTCATACATTCGCTCATTTTTTTAAAAATAGAAATTAGTAAAGACTAACAGTAAAAGTGGCATGAGAGCTAATCTCAGAAATTAAGATGATTATCTTAATTACTCACAACCGTAGTAGCCAAGTGCAAAGGCATCATTATAGTAAAACATGGGGAATCATGTAATTGGTCTTACCTGTGAGATGTTATGATAACCTAAAGTAAACTCAGGTGATGAAAGTACCTAACCACAAACTGGCACCTTTAAACTATTGTAGTCAATCACAGGCAGAAACAGGGCTTCCTCAGATGTGTGAGCGGTGCGTGCGCACTTCACAGTCTAAGCTGTTGTCATTTTTTCTTGTCTTCACTCCTCTTGCTCTCCTGCACATCTCTGTGGGAACATCAAAGGTATTAGTGTGGTATTTTCAGGTAGGAGCCTGCAGGGCTTTAGTGGTGTTTCGGAGGGAGTTTGGGAGAACTGTGTTTATCTCTCTTTTGCTGAGACCCTTTTGCAGTCAGTCGCTCTCCAAATGTCCCCGACCGGAGAGCATCAGTGTGTTAAAAAGGCCTTGTGACAGCGGCACTGCTCTCTTCTCTGTCACGCCGTGTGACCGCTCGCTGTACGCCTCTGGCACTGTCCAGTCTACTGCGTCCAATAATGCACCCTACATAGACACACCACAGGACACGTACTTCTTATAGGCACACAGGAGCCTCACATAACCAAATACAACAAGTGTGCTACGCCACAACACAAGTTTAATAATAACAAAGTGCATAAAACATTAAGAACTGAGTTTGTGTTCCATCTAAGCCCTGCTGTAAACTGTCACAAAATGTGCTAACCAGATACACATCGATCCATGTGTCTGTAGTAGCCAAAAAAAAAGATGGCCATCTCAAGATAACCATCCAAATTGCTTTGCCTCTTGTATTTGTGGCTCTCTGTGTGTGAATGAATTCTTTGATAAAACATGTTTACCTATTGGGCGGTTCAGCAATGTGCCAAACCAACCAAGCAAGTCAACAGTGCTTTTCAGAGCCAAGAAAAGCCCATTCCTTTAAATGAAAATGAAAAAGAGAGGGACAGAGAGATATATGGTGCAGATGAGAAAGATGCACAGCAAGAGATAATGGGAAGGAGCAGTGGCGGAAAAACAAGTGATGAAATCAGGCCATGGCTATGATCAAGATGAGCTGTGTTTTGGCACCAGTGTTTGTTGTAAAGGTGTGTGTGTGTGAGAGAGAGAGAGAGACTGGTGCAACACACTCAATGTTTGTGTGTGTTGCGGTCCAGAGAACAACCCAATCCTCTCCGCTGAGTCACTCGCTGCTTAGTAATGCCAAACAGGAAATCAATGTTGCACACTTTGTGTGCGTACATTCGTGTGTGTTCAAGTCTCCAGTGCCAGTCTCTAAAGAGTATGTGTGCGAGAGAGATGCCCATAAGCCTAGGGTAATGCCAAGCCAGTGGAAAAGCGCGCAGTGCCATCTTTTCCTATCTCCAAATCAATGTCTCTCCTCCCCCTTAGCTCTCAAGCCAATCCATCTACACTAGAGGCGCCACATCAAAAACCTTAACAGGGCCAAAAACACGCTGCAGTAGCCAGGATCAATTCAAATGCATTGTTTCATTTTGGGAGCCCACTAATTGTACCGCAGCATTGCACAACAAGAAAGTTATCAAAGATTGCCCATGTTCTATAATCTGAGTTTGGCAAGGACAGGCATACTCCCCAGCACAGTGGAAAATGTAGATCTGTATGCTCCAATAGTACAGACAGATAACAATGCATGACTAAAAATGAACCGACATACTGCACTCGCACTATTCATTCTCAACAGCCACTACTGTCTAAGGGCTGCACTTTGCTAGCAACGCTGCAGCTTCCATCAATGTTTAAAATGTTCACATATGCTCACATAATATCTCAAGGTCACCGGCCATTTATAACCATCTACAGTGTAAATGCTGCTCTCCTGTCCGCTGTGAAATAGTTAACTCAAAAAAGATACGTATATTGTGACCTATTATGCAAAATGAAAAGGCAAATGCTTTTGACAAACTCTGATCTCAAGCACTTTAAATGATTGAATGAAAAGACACTTCCTGTATAATACTGTTAATTTCAGTTAGCATGTTTATAGTATTTATTTGTGCAACGGCAATAAAATATGTTCCTTTTTGCCACTTGGTGCAAATGGTGCATTTCCAATTTTAGCCATTTTGACAAAAGGTGGACTTTCATGTTTACAACTACAGGCTACTGTGCTACAGGGGAAGGCTTAATTTCAAGGTGTGAGAGTGTATTGTGACAGGTCATTGATCGTCACGGCCCTCTGCAGAGGCTGGACAAAAATACTGATGTCTTGTGCTGAAAAAATAAATTGAGATTGTGAAACAAACATGTTTTTCTTGTGGTGATGTCGTCATGTGTGTGTACAATTCCTAAGAAAAGTAGTCATGGCTCCTAGACTGAAGATTTCTATGAAGACCCTGCATCAATAGAGTCTGTTAAATAATAATGTTAGAAAAATAAGTAGCTATTTTCTCCCTTGGCTGACCTAAAGTGAACCTGTGAGCTTTACTCATTTCGATTCTCTGCAGTCTGTGTAGACCTCACATAAAGTCCACTTTCTAATGAGGAGATGTGCTCCAGGAACGATAGTGGAGTGGTGTGACGCTACATTAACCACACACAGAAGAAGCAGGGTAAAAGTCCTGACTTCTGAATGAATGATTTCATCTTGAACCATCTTAGAGTCAATACAGGTAAAGAAGAACCTTCAACTGTGAGTACAGAGGAACACACTAGAATATAAATTATAATTAAACACAGGGTTGCAGCATTAGTACCACGCTTCTGAATGTAAATTCTGAAAATACCCACACATCATGAATCATTAGTAACTCTTTAACGATAATTTACATAGGACAACTTCAACATTTATTAACACTGTTGAGTTATAAATATTTTTGATCTATAAACTGCTACTCTAAAGTGTTCTATATATAAAATACCTTGTTGATTTATCACAACTTGTGTGTATCTCTAAATAAATAAATAAAATAAACATTTGTTTCCATCTGCCATATAGAAGCTTATATTATGATAAATATTTTCCATATTTAAACAACCACTATGTAATTCACCTTTGTCTCCTGAAATTGAGAGAATGCCTACTGGTTTTTTTTGTTACTAATTTCAGTTTTACCTCATACAGAATTGCTCAACAAATTTCCTTTTGTGTTTGGTGACCTTTGGTGATCAGCAGAGGATAAATCAACAAAGTAAGCAGTAGGTATCAGAAATTGAACTCTTCAAAAGTTGGAAAAACACCAAATGATGCAACTTGAGCAATAGTGGGATTATGTAATATCTTAGTATGTATTCATGACATTGCTCCTAATAGTGGTGTAACTGTGTCCTATATTGGGAGCAGTGAGTCTTGAATAGAATAACTAAATGAATAGGACAGTGTTAATGTGACTGTACAGTATGTCATTTTAATCCCAGGCGTGTTGTTGCGGGGTTAATGACCGGCGCTCTCCAAATGAGCAGTTTCATAATGTACTTGATTGTGTAGCAGGACATCTTGCTAAGGTCAGTGCTGACAGTGGGTATTTTGCATCTGGCCGGGTTCATACGGGGTTATTAGAATAATGCAGCGCATTGTCAGACGATATTATAGCTTTGTGTGTTTCTCATTAACTCTTCTTGTTGGTCACAGGCCCCTCATTGCTCTAATGTTTCTTTTATTACATGGAGGAGTCGCTTTTGTGTCCAACTAAGTCATTGTGTTAAACAAAAACAGCAGGAACTTTAGCAAGAAAAAATGGGTAAAACAGGATCAGTTTAAAATGTTTTTGTAGCTAATGTAGCTTTACTTATCATTACGTTGTACATGTATTGGTTGTGTGGGTTGAAGACACTTAGTTACAAACATGTGACATGTTTTCTAAATTTTATTTTTAATTAAGTAAATTGTTTTTGGAAGGTGATGTTGTTAGAATCCAAGACTGTTTTGACTTGACTTAAGAAAGAGCTGAGCTGATCCAACTTATACAGTACATATAGGCTAGTATGCTTACAATTTTTTTCTGAGGGCCACATTAGGACTGTGGGGCCAGTGACATGAGCTACCGAGATGAGCTACCCAATGGAAACTACTACACAAACTATTCTAGAGTTCACTATAGAATTAATAAACACTTTGTGGTAGAGTACATCTAGTTAAATGCCCTCACATTGACAATTCATGTTGCCATCAGTAAAGAAAGATACACAAAACTTAATTGTGTCCATGTCCTATTTTTACACCAATTCTGATGAGGGCCAGACATGTGCTGGTCAAGGGCCGCACTTTGCTCAGGTCTGGGCTAGAATGTACTATGTTAAAATTGTTTTGTGTTGGGTCACGGTAGCTCAGTCAGTACAGCCCATATTCAGAGCCTACATTGCAATCTGAGACATTTCCGACTTGTTGAAAAACATTTCACCAACTTCAACAGCATATTTTCACAGCCAGTTGTAAATGGTTTGAATTTATAGGAAAGGCTGTAAAAGTAAAGTGCCTAAATGAAGATAATGATTATTGGAAGATTAGTTGAGTAAATGTGCCGCGTGTTGATGTTTGGGCTGTCTGATTTTGTAAGTAATGATCTGTTTGTATTTGCTGTTAATTGCAGTCATTCACTTTTCTGTCCCAGCTTCTTCTAATCTGCTTGAAACAGCTGTGTCAGTCTGTAGCCGGAGTTTCCTAAACGCTTCAGTCGCTGAGGGCCATTTTGTCTTTGTCCTATGTTTGTCTTTTTTCGAGAGGGGGACCTTTCGTCTGCGTGCCGCCACCAGGGTTCCCGTGTGCTTGCTCTTGAAGGAGAAATGCCTGGCGCGTCCACCTCCTCCGGCACTACTTTCAAATATTCAGAATGGCTGCGGGCAAGATGGCTGAAGTCGGGTACCTATAGAGTCAAAAGTTTGTGAGGGACAAAACATCCAAGCATGCAGAGAGTAATGGAAAGAGAAACATGAGCATAATTGGCTCCCTTGACAGCTGTTTGACTTCAATCTCCTGCAAGAGTGGAGCCTCTCACACGGCCTGATTGCCATGCATAGCTGTGCAAATCATTTGAAACTATACACCAAGGATCGGGTCGAGATTACCTGCCTGCATTTTAGAGACCTCTTATAAAGGTGAGTAGTTGAGGAAAAAAAGGCCAGGTTTAATCTTGGATGTGAAGTTTGGCCGTGTCATGCTACAGCAGCCAGTGTGACCTTTTCATTCCAGACTAATTGTTTCTCAAATCTAAGTTCCTTGTTTTGAGAGGAACTTTTTGCAGAAGGTGGAGAATGTATTTGAATCTTGAATCTATCTTATCTGATAGAAGAGCCACATTTAGCAACATGAAAAATGACTTTGAGCTTCTGATCACTAAAGCAGTAAATCATAACAACTAATGCTGGTTGGACTTTTCTTACATAACCATTTATCACAGCCATTAGGAATATTTTAGTCCCAGTATCTTTAGTATCTGGTTTGTATTCAGATGAACAGGTAAGATATTTATAAAACTAGGTTGTTATCATGCATATCACGTTTAATTTCAAGCTTGATATGTTAGCATGCAGTAAATAAATTCAGGGACATGTGAGTAGCTTAGCATGAAGGAAATGAAACAAAGGTAAGTAAAAGCACACACTGACATTTTCAGATTCATCATTCAGTGAACACACATTAACTCTCTTTAAAGTGTAAGTAAGTAAGTAGACTTTATTTATATAGCACCTTTCACAGATAAAAATGTTTGTAGATACTTTTTTTCTAT
>JAVQKG010073733.1:0-11868 GCA_036025885.1 Hypseleotris bucephala
CAAAAAAATATAAATGTCATAAACATAAATTTAAAATGATTAGATCGCCAAAAAAACACCCAATTGATAAAACAATGAGCTTACAGAGCAGAACCAAAACTTAAAAGTTGAGTTGCGATTAGAATGGCCAAACAAAACATGGGTCCCCTGAAAAAGGTTTGTGAGCCAATGCACTAAACAGTATTTGAGAGTCAGTTCTTAATTTCTTATAATTTTATTTTGCATTTGGTCAAAATACAGGATTAGAAAAGCAGTGTAGATGCAAGGAGAGGCAGAAAAAACATACGCTACAGGCTCATTTTAAAGCCTCCACCTCAAAGAGAAATAGCTGACACAAGATGAGACTGGGAGAGGAAGTGTCTATCTAAACACAAATATCCCAGTCTGGTGGAGGACAGTCAACGCCTCGTCATTACAGTTATGCAACAGCAATGTGATATTATGTTTGTATTAGGATTAGGTAGTTCATGTGAAGAGAGGATGCACAGACAGAGACTCATCTTATTGAACATTTTTTATCTGTTGGTCAAATCTGCATCAGCTGTGGTTTGTTTTTGAGACTGCTCCCTGAAGTTAACAGAGAGAGGAAATAAACAAAGGAAAAACTAACAGCTCAGTAAAATCACGTGTTCAGTGGAAACCAAACCTGCTAAGAAACACGTACACAGGACTAGAAATGTCATAATAGGAAATAAACAACTATTAATTAAAAAAAACTTAAAGTTGACACTGTTATTATTTTACTTTAGTCCCTCGATCTCCTGGCCTCTATATATCAGTTTCAGAGTTTGTGGGCCACTCCATTGACCAATAGTAGCTGAGTTTTGAAGAGGAGTGGCAGCCTTCACAAACTCTGATTGGATGTTGCTGAGGAAGGGACTAAAGTATGACTCCACCGCTATAGGCAAGCATTTTTACTTTACATTTTATTTTTTATTTTAGGAAACGGGGCCATTGTCTCTTAGGAAACATCTGGGCTGCAGTGTTAACCAACAGGATTATTGAGAGGGTGCTTTTGGAGAGTCATGCTCCAGATTGAAATTCAAACACCTGAGCTGCTGTAGCTATTTATGTCCTTTGGTTTTATGCTTACAGACACAAAATAATATAATATTTTCCGTGCGTTTGAAAAGTGTCAAAGCAAACAGTGACATTCCAAAGAGTGCTCAGAGAGCCAAACAATGCCACCGAATGGGATTTGCAAACCTCATAGTGACTGGATAGAACAAATGATGTAAACAATGTGATCTTATAGTCTCTGAATTAGGCAGTCCTGTTCCCAGGACTCAGGAAAAGGGCTCTCCACAAGGATTAGTGATTAATAAAAGGCCTACTTTAAACAGACTTGTGGCTGCTCTACATTCACAGCAACAATAGCATTCAAACCAAACAATATGAACAGGTGCCCACTAGTATTGTTGCACTTCTCATTACGTTTCAACATTTTATGTCAAACTGGTAAGACCTTATTTAACAAGTAGGTATCTTGTTGAAGAAGACTATTGCAGTTGTGTGTGTTTATAAACTAATGTTTACTTGTCTCAATTATAGCCCGATTTTGTATGTGTGTTCATGCTATTGTCTGCTTTTCCAAATGGTGAATAATAAGTGGTTATTTTACAGCAAAAACAATAGTAGTTTAATTTAACTTTTATTATTAACTTTTGTAAAGACAGTACAAACAACACTTCGCAGACTATGGAAGACACAAATATGGAAGAGTGTCAAATCTGAATGTTGATTCCCGCTTATTTGTCAGCTTATAAACAATGTACATTATATCCAGGGATTACTTCACATTTAACAACTGACCAAATCTGTTAGGCCTACACAAATAAAACAGAGATTACTTTAAATGTAGCTTTCTGACAAATACTTTTGTACTCTCACTTGAGTAATTATTCAGACCACTACTTTACGTAACAATACTCCTACTTGAGAATCTTGAGATCTTCTGAGTATATCTTTTGTCTTGGTGTGGACTGGGTAGTGGGGTATAGCACTGTTTAATTCTTTGTTGTTTGTTGTCAGTCAGTGGTCAGCAAAGCCGGGCATCGGGAAGGGTCTGGCAAACAGCTCCACCCTTTGGCGGAGCTCAGCGATGCGGGCCACTGTCTCTGGGTCCTCCAACAAGAAGGCTTTGAAACTGGACAGATTACCTAAGGGAAAATAATACAAAGTAGAAAAATAAAATATCAAATGTAAATTATAGTTTGTAATTTCAACTCAAAATTAAAAGCTCTCTAAAATTCAGCCTAATGTATCTCACCAGTCTTCTTCTTGACGTCCAGTGCGATCTGAATGCCTTCGTCAATAAAACCAACAACCTTCTCAAAGTCCTTTTCCTTCAGCCCTCTAGATGTTAGTGCAGGGGTACCTGGGTGGAAAACAAACTGTATCAATTATTATGCCTCTGTGTAAGCCTTGCAATTAAACTGTCTATAATGTACCCCATTTCAAGCCCATCGTAGTTAGGATAGCTATATTTAAGAATGGAGCATATAAGAATCCAGACAGGTTCTATTGCTTGAGTTGTAGGACTTAATAAAAAAGTCAGTATGTGCTCACATGACATGTTGACAGTTGATGGACATCAAGACAAACAAACAAAAAGTGAAAGAAAACATCAGAAAAACTCACAAAACCACAGATACCCCCCGAAAACTCAAAACGAAGAGAAGAGAGGGTTGTGTGAGACGGACTCTGACAGGGCAGCTACAAACAAACCACACTGGGTTCAGGAGACAGTGAACGAATGGGGTACTACACATACAGACAACTATTCACTCTCATTCACATTACAGTGCTAACAAGGAAAGAACATGCAGTACTCAGAGAGATGTATTTATGGACTACTTCCTGTGTTATGATCTGCTTCCATCTAACCTTATGTTCTGCATCCTCTTCTCTTACACCAACTAACTTTATGCTCACACATAGAGTGGGCAATATGGTAAAACAAATATAATATTACGATTTTTATTAAGCTAAGATCACGATTTCGACTTAACCAACTGAATTTTCTCCTTCACACAGAATGCTACTGATACATGAAACCATTTTAACTATAAATTCATAAAACATCCAGTCCAAAGATCATCATAATATTCTTATTTATTTTCCTTTTTTTATTATTCATATGAACACTGGCATTGTTACAGTAACAATTACAGTGGAGAGCAGAGCATCAATGAATGTACTGTATCACGATCCTATGATCTTCCCAGATTTGCTCAGTCTTTGTAGCTTTCTCAATATCACATTTTTTATCACCACATGGCCCACCCCTATATCTTTTTGGTCTTCCCCTTTTCAGTATAGCCTCTCTGAGTTTATTTCCAAAACATCTAACATGAGCTCGGCTTATGTTGCACTCATTCCTGATTCTATCCATCCTGGTCGTTACTCTGTCTCCCGTATTTTCAGCAAAAATTAATTCATTTATTAAAATACCAAATCCCCTCATACCTAGTCTCATCCCCCCGGGTGTCAGTGCGCTCTTGTCTCCAGGGCAGGTGTTTTTATTCGCTGTGATTGACACCAGTTCCAGGACCCTCTCAGCCCGAGCTCCATCCATCCCCCGAGGACGCAGGTCGACCAACACCAGGTGATTATCAGTGCCCCCTACAATCAACATATTCAAACACATTTCGATTTTTACCATCAAGGTTTAATCAGCATTAGTTAGTTGTTTTATTATTAGTCTGTTATAGAAAGATAAAAAATTGCTTATACGATTAAAAATGATGGCAAGATTTGACAAAAATATAACCTGGAATATCAGTAATGTGTCAAGGAAAACAAATATGTTAGTGTTTGGTTATCACTGTATGGTTTCAGAAAGAAATCAGCACGTAATGAATTTGAAAGATACTAACTCAGAAAAAAGGAAGAAGAAATAAAGAAATTATATGTTTTCGTAGATTCTTCACTAAGTTATTTATTTGTGGGTCCATGGTCAGAACATGGTATTGTCCATTGATGATTTAGTGATAACTTTATATCTAGTATCTAATCAAGGCCAACTGAGGTAATGTACAAATCAACAGAGGAAGAAATGTTCAGCAGAGGATGTTCTATAGCTGCTGTTCTCTGCGGCTGACACATTATGAGGTTATTGAGGTGAGTAAAGTTTGGAGAAAGTTGAATTATGCAAATGAGGTATCTGTCACTTGACTGAAGGGAATCTGCTTAAGTTGAATTGCATCATCTGTGTTCACTGGCACAGCACTGATATTGGGAAGATTCTCAAATAATGGATTGTGGATATCTTTGGCCTGTCAAAAAAAGTTACGTACCTAACTACTAATAATCTCAATTAATTACCTGACCCCAGAGTGTATTCTTTCTTCAGTAAAGCATTGGCCATGGCTTTTGCATTGAGCAGCACCTCAGCAATGTACTCTTTGAACTTGGGAGTGGACGCCTGAACAAATAAATGAGAAGATGAGGTTTTCAAAACGTGTAAAAGAAATACACAAAGAACATAAAAATTATAAAGATACAAAAAAGTAATAGGTAAGTAACTTGTTTGTAGAGACTGTCATCCATTTTATATTGTATATTGTAATAATTTGTATGTAAATTCATTGAGTGCATTTTGACCTGTCTGAGTGCCACAGCGACTCCAGCGATGGCGTGGTTGTGGGGGCCACCCTGAAGCGACGGGAAAACAGCAAAGTTGACTCTGTCCTGAAGATCGTACACAACCTGGCGGCCCCTTTTATCCACAGACCGCACGCCTTTACGATAGAAGATCAGACCAGCCCTGAACAGGAGGAGGATATCAAAGAGGATCACCAGAGGGTCGCTGGTTTGATTCCCCACCCATAGCACATACTGATGTTGTGTCTAACCCACACAATGGATGAATATGGTTAATTGTTTCGTTTGACTATTTTGTGGTGAGAGAATCTGTTGGAGTACAGTGGCAGCCAGTGTGCCCCAGGGCAGCCGTGGCTAAAAAAGTAATTTACCACCTCATGTGTGACTGTGGGCTGAATAAAAAATGGACTTCATTGTAAAGATTGTTGGGTATCTCAAAAGGCGCTAGTTGTGAACGATTCTCATTAAAGGGCTGAGGCTGTTTAATTGGAAATGTGTTGTGGTCTGTATCAAATATGTACAGTATCACTAACCTGGACCCTCGTAGAGACTTGTGAGTGGTGGAGGTGACCAGGTCTGCGTGTTCAAAAGGAGAAGGGATCGCTGCAGCTGCGACTAACCCACTGATGTGAGCCATGTCTGCTAACAGGTACGCATCCAGCTCCACACACAACTACAGATGGTAGATTTAAATGAGTTAATTATACAGTAGTTAAAGAAATATGAGTGAGTACCTTCTTGATGCGACTGTAGTCGATGAGGCGAGCGTAAGCACTGGTTCCAGCTATGATCAATCTGGGCCTGAACATTCGAGCCGTTTTCTCAAGCTGTTCATAATCTATTAGACCTGATCTAGGCTGACACAAAAGACTCATTTTAAAGAGGGGTACCAGTTTATGGCCCATAGTTTTCAGCATAGGCTCCAAACACCTATGACCTGAATAAGATAGAAGAATGAATGGATATGAGCATGTTTGAAACACTCACATCCAGTTTGTAGGGCATTGATTCAAAGTAGATAGAGGTGGCTGAGATCCTTTTAGCGTCCGTCATGTAGCCATGTGTCAGACTGGAAAAAAGGAAGACAAATATTGGTTTCATTAACTTGGATGTTGCATGAATATTTTAAGAGTTCTATACCCCTTCTTCAACTATTTTGGATCTCTGCCCAAAAGCCAAAGTGCAAACTACAGCAAAGTGGAGAACACTGACAGTCACAAGGATGTATAATCACAGCAACAACTGATATGACGTAACCAAACAAGAAACTGCAACAATGGCTTGTTATATTACTGTTATTGTAAAGATATTGCAGCACTTGCTTGCAAGTATTGTTGTGTTAACCATGATACCAAACACACTCCATGTACATTTGAGATAAACAGCTAGATTTTTTGTCTCTCTAACACACACTAGATACTCACTGTCCTCCGTCGGGCAGGTCCAGGCCCATGATGCGGTCATGTGGTTTCAGGACGGAGGTGTAGGCAGCGAAGTTAGCAGGAGACCCTGAATACGGCTGGACATTTACCCCCCAAAGATCAGGGTCCAAACGAAAAACTGAGAGGGCTCGCTTCTGACACAAGAGCTCTATCTGGTCAACGATCTCTGCTCCTCCATAATACCTGAAGAAAACAGACAATGATTTTAAATGGGTTTTCTGTTGGGCTGTGTGGTGTAATGTGTATTCAGAGGTTGCAGCCCATTTAAAACAGAGCATTTTGTTATAGTGTATAGTGTAACTATATTCTCTTTCTGACTTTGTACACTACCATCTTTAGTCGTGGAAAAAAAATTATTTTTATATTTGACACCTTTTGACTGGAGCCTAAATTTTGCTGATAGGAATCTCAGGTTGGTTTGATGAGGCTAGACACACATTACACAGTGATGACACAACACTCTCCTGTGATTCACAATGATCATGTTTGCTCTAAATTAAACCTTCCTATTTACAAACATATACAACACCAACCCTATTGCACTTAGACATAGGCTACATATCACTTTGAAGGATTCATTTACGAGGTGTAAATATTTAAAAACAAATGATTAAATATCTATAATAATCATGTTTAGATCTTACATTGTACATTATATTTTGAATTTGTTTGTGAGCTGTACTGATGGCCTGTTGTAAACCTCACAGTAATATTAATCATGTATGAGGGTGTATTTTTACCTCTGTCCTGGATACCCCTCTGAATATTTGTTGTTGAGACATGAGCCCTGAGCTTCGAGAGCAGCACGGCTGCAGAAGTTCTGTCACAACAAACAACACGGGCTTGTCACATTTAGATTTTATATACACCACAATACACCAAAAACATTGACCAAATATCACCTATACCGCAGAAATGGCTGTGGATGGGTGGAACTGAAAAAGTATGAATAATTTTAATGGTTTCAGTGCAGTGCAGCAAGTGCAACTGAACGGGGGCCCAAGAGTGGAGGGGCCCACTTGAAGTCCATGAAATCAGGTCTAAATCAGTTGGAAACCGGGACTAAACCAAGTGTAAAACAGTTCTGAACATGACTAAAAACCTGGGAGAAAAGGTTGAACAGTTATTAATTATAAATTTACTCCACAATACAATTTAACAAATTGTATTGTGGTGTATTGTGGACCCATGCAGATTCACTTTTTTGAAACTGTCTTTATATTTTTAATTAATTGACTGGGTTTGTCACACGGTGTGCTGGTACAAATCTCATTGATTGACGGAACAGCTCTGGAAGAAAACAGAAGACTAGATATCTATATACAGTATATTCTGAATATTAACTACCTTCTGCTGCTGAGGTATTTTGGACTTAACCCTGAAACTAATCACTGAAAACAGGTGCAGTAATATGTTAAAAATCACAGGAGAAACTTAACATAAATCGTAACAACACTGTAAACTCTATGTGCCTCTGAGCAGTTTTTCAAGGACAAAAATGCTTTTATTTGATGTGATTCTGCTTTGACCAGTCTCAAGAGATCTGCTGTGTGATATGCTTCCATGGGTTATTGGTGTAAACCTACATGACTTGAGTATTTAATCAAATGTTTGGAGCATAGTCCAACAAAGTGGCTATTCCAGCACTATGTCTATTTACAAGAGAAAAATAAAAAATGGAAGCAATGTTGCACTGATCTTACATCTAACAATTGAGATACAAATACATTAAAATAAAACAAAATGAAATAAAAAGAAAGTTGAATGAAAACATACAGACATCCTTTAGTCGACAATTATACTATGCTATTGAAAACTAATGGTTCACCTCTGATGCAATGAGCTCCAGTCCCCTGCACTGTCGGTCCTTCTCCTGCTGCAGAAGGCTCCATATCTCAGGGTCGTCCTGGGACAGTGTCTCCTGCCCCGTCCACACTGAGGCCCCTCTGAGACCAGCCCTCTGCTGTACCCCCGGGGCCACACATCTGGAGGCCCGCACCAACGCAGGCTACGGGACAGACTGAAGTTTTTGTTTGATTCGGTTTCATTTTAACTTTTTCTTTACATTTCACATATGCAGCACACCCAGATACACTGTTAAACCTGACAGTGCTTCTTACTAAAATATGAAAATATAATTTCATTTTTAGTTTGAGATTTTCTGTGGAACATGAGACCAACACCTTCAAGCCAATAACCATTACCATATTAGCATTAATTTATTTGTTTCTGTTGTCACCATGCATAATTACACTCCAATGAAAACCTTGTAAAGTGTCTAATACCAATTCACTTTACATCTTTATTCCTCACTATTGCACTATAGAGACCACTAAAAACCTTTCCCTATGTCTGTTTCTTATTGTTGTTTTTGTACACAATCACTCCCTTTGGTGTCTTTTGAACATAAAACATAACATTTATAATGCCCTGCAAGGAAAGAGGTGTGCAGACTGGGGATAGTCTGAATAATGTGCCTTTTGAAGTCCTAAACAATGCACTAAATGAAAGGTTTGGGAAAATCCTTGGACATGAAAAGTATACAACATACACGCTGGTTATCAAGGCTATGTTTTGGGAGCAGCTTATAGAGGCGTGCTAGTTGCATAAGCCAGGGTTACTTTGTACTAATAGATTGTTGGGGGGCTTGGCAAAAACATATGTCTCCTTTCATCTTCAACTCAATTTGTCTGCAACTCTATCCAGTTTTTACATGCACAATACTTTTCAATGTTCTATTTGGCAACAATGGTGTCATATTGGGACTTCAAAAGTGCTCTTATCAGTTTGTGGACCTACTTTGAACATATTTATTTACAAAACTAGAAACAGCTTAACTCTAAGATAAAATAAAAAAAAACTAGACCTGATAAAGTTAGCATGGTGTGGTTTTTAAGGGTTTTTAAGATTGGTCTGAAATACAGTATCCAATGAGAGCAAGATATCCTGTTGGTTTACAGAATGCAAAAAGCTAACACTAAATTATTTTGTATTGTTGTTTTACACTTCTGAAGTGTACAAATAAGTCCCAAATAAATGCAGCATTCCTCTTTGGTGACCCCCTCAGAGTGTGGTTGGTTCAAAAACATAGAAGTAAACAGTGTAATCTGATTGGCCTAATGCTTCTTCTAAATGAGGAGTGGGTCACAATAAAATGATCAAGAATCAAACTGGGTCACACAATCAGACCCATAGAATGTTTCGACAATGCATGTAGATTTTGATTTACTGTACAACTCATTGTAAACATGGCTTACCTAACTGTACTCAACTTTGCTTCAACAACAACTTTTCACATAAAACCATCCAAAAAGTACAACTTATGCAACATTTTCACTCATAGCTGTTATAGCAAGGCATTATAAGATGACCTAGATTGTCGGTTATTTCAGAGAAGATCAGACGCCATTTGAATAATACACAACAAACTCCTGTACTCACCCATAAGGTCCTACACACAGACAGAGAGAACATGCTGACAACAGCTGCTCTGAGAGGGTTGAGAAACAGTATAAAACCTGGTTGAGTCCAAAGGTTAGGTCCAGGACTGAGGCGAACCAAGGACAGACTCAGATAAAATGACTTCAGCTGTGACAGTCAACAGTGAGTGCACAGCATGTCTCTGACTTTAGAAGGATAAAACTACATAAATCAGATGTACTTTTGACCAGTTTTACCCCAAAATGCAAAACAGGGACTAAATCAGGTCTAAGCTGTCCGCGAGCTGTCCGGGAAAGAGACGACAATCTGTGGACCTGTACCACAGTTTTAAAAGCACCGTTATACAGTAGGTTACACTGATCAAAAACACAATGAATGAATGTAGGTTCTTAACACAGTTGAACATGTGTATTGAGTATACTGAATAAGACAAGAAATTGAGACATTGATCCGGAAATTACAAGGCCATAAACAACAATAAACATTGTACTCTTTATAAATCTGATGTATCTTGCATGGCTAAATCAGTTCTTTGCCCCAATCTAAATTGGTAGTTGTCGGTTCCCCACATTTTCCAAATGAAGGTGTCCACTTGGTAGTTTTGTATTTATAAAGATCTTAATCTGAAGGTTTGCTGCTTCCTCACCACAAAACAACACAATATAACAACTGATGTGGATGATACAAGTGTGCTACAAGTTTTAGGGAAAATATTGTATTCCAAAGCAACTGAGACACTTCCAAGAGTCAAGATTGTCGCCATAGATCCTGGATCCAATGTTCTGTGGTATTATCGTCCATTGATATTAAAGGTTCCACTTGATCAAAGGATGTCTTGAAACAATCCACTCAATCATTTTGAAATAAATCAAATCAAAAGAGCAATTTTCTAGCTGAGATCCATTAATCCTGAAGTCCTCAAATGAAGGGATGACAAGCATGGTCCAGACCTGATAAACAAAGGATGTTCTCCTGTATGCAGCAGTTTGTCCCTGCCCAGCTACCATATATGTATATAAAGTCCGTAGTTGCAATCTCAAATGTCACCAGTAGATGCCCATAAAACCCAAAACCCAAAAAGTGGTCACTTCACCTTTAAATAACTTGAAACAAACAATTTTAGTCTTTCTTTTGGTCATTGGGCAAAATCTTATTCTGATCTGCAGCCATTTTTGTCACCTTTGATGGACACACAATTATTCACAGTACATTAAAAGTTGTCCCAATTTATGTGTAACCCGCTCTGAAAGTGCACCAACATATTGTAAAGTGTATTATACTTTTAAACTTTTAACTTCATCCAAAATGCTGTTGATTTTGCTCTGTCTGGTGATTGTGGTCAGGGCACACTTTTTGAACAAGTCTATAGTCCGTCCCTGTGAAGGCAATGAAGATGCATATGACTTTAAAGGGTTTTGCACAGATCCATGCTGCTTGTGACTGGGTATTTTCGGAGTAACACGTCTGTCCCGGATCATATAGGCAAGGTTTCGTTTTTTTTGACCTATTTGTTCGCTGGTATTCGATTCTGCAATTTAGCTCGGTCACCATCATCACATCTTTATGTTGTTCTGATGGAGGTGTGCTTGTTGACTGGGGAGGGCTTGGAATGGGGACAAGAGCATCTGGCAACAGGACAGAATTTTTAGCTTGCGATTCATTTAGCACCTCCCAACCAACTGCTTTTGATGGCGGAACAATGCTAACAGAAATGTTACCTAAACGAGATGAATTGTGTCGGAAATAAACGCTAAAAGTTCCATTGATATGGTCCACAATCTTTCCGGTCACTAGAAGACTAAATTTGACAGTTTTGACGTTGAAGTAAAAGTCGCCCCAGCCTAAAATCTTCTTGGCCTTTTGGGATGTTTTGGCAGGTGGTTTGGTTTTCGGAGGAGGGGCGCGGTACAGGTATTGGTCTAAGGCTTGGGAGAAGTTTTGGGGCCAGCCGTAAGGACCCATTGAACCGTAAGCAGGAGTCTTGTGTTTGGTGGAGATGATTTGAAGGTCTTTGGAGATGTGCTTGACTTTGATAGAAGCTCCTCCATCGTCCCTCCACAGTGGGCTCTGGACACTCACTGGTTTGGACAACTCTGGCACCTGCAATGAGAGATACTTACTGCAATACACAATCATTTATTTCAACATCCAAAAGACCACCTTATCCATAGTTGTCCTATTTAACTACTACTTAATCTAAAAAAAAGACAAATACGTTACTATGCAAATGTTTCAGGTAGTGAGCAAAGTGCAAAGTGAGCATCCAGAAGACACATCTAATTCAATTCATCTTTAAGCATGGCTACTTAACAGCATCTTTCATCTTTAAGACTTGTCTTAAACTTCTGTACCTCCAACTTACTTCAAAACATCTAAACCA
>JAVQKG010073734.1:0-10990 GCA_036025885.1 Hypseleotris bucephala
ATTTTTCATCCGTTGTCCTTGGACAGATGTTAAAAGTCTCCCTAAAACATCAGTAAAAATATTATACAGTGAATAATACAAATATAGAAGAGCAGTAAAAATAGCTGTAGCAACTACTGCACAGATCAAATAATCAAAATACAGACATCAACGATATTTAAACATTTATACAAGGACAGAAGACACACAAGTGGGAACATGGTTAGTAACATGGGGGAGGTATTATTACTAATGCTGACATGTCTGATGGGTTATGAACCAGTTTTTTAGATGTTTTTTGAACAGATTGTATGTGGTCAGTTCTCTGATGTTTGAAGGCACACAGTTCCACTCCTGTGCTGCTGTTACTGAGAAGGCACTCTGACTAAAGACACTTATCCTTAGTGGAACTATACAGTCTCCTCGTATTGACCCTCGTGTGACTCTCTGTGAGCTGGTTCTTATATTTACAAACTGACTGAGTGGAGGGGAGGACAGACCATTAATGATTTTCTATAGCAGACAGAGGTTTGAGTATTTGATGACATTCTCCCAGCTTAACAGTTTATGTTTTTGTAGAATGGTACAATGATGAGATCTGATATCACTGAAAAGGACTTGGAGGAAAGGAAATTGATGATTCATCTTGACTTTAAATCAGATGTGATAAGAATTATAAAACAAAAATATAAAACACTACAGCAAATCAAAGCATACAATAATTTGTGGAACTGTATTTTATTATTTTGTACTTTTTACATTTTTACACATCAAATGAGGTTTTAAAAGCTTTCTACAAATCAAATCTTCAGGTGCACACCTTATTCAAAGTACTAGCTTATTCCGAACACTTACCTTAATCACAATATGATGGGCTATGTAAACGCAGTCATTCTCTATTGCAACCATTGCCCTGTGTTTCTGCAGATATCCACTCTGAAGCAGTCCAGGCCGCTTTGGCCAAACACAAAGAGGAGAAGATGGCTCTGCCGATGCCCACGAAACGACGCTCCACTTACGTCCAGTCTCCCATCAACACACGCACACCGCCAGGTAATTATAAATAAAAGTAATAATGTATCTGACCGTGAACTAGCCCAGTTTAAAATATAACACTTCCCTACACAATATTAACTGAGCAGCATTTTCTATAGAAATACCAACACTATCATCCAGACTACTTTAGTTCGATATTGTTCTTACTATTCTCTTTAAATCACATGATTAACATTGAAGTAACGTTTTGAAACTAAAAATGTAAGAGGTTGGTAAAGCTCAATAAAGTGTTATTAAAACGTTACTAAATTCTCCCTCTCTCCCAGACTCCTCGTCGGGCTCTGAAGATGAATTGTCCAATCGCAGACAGTCGGCCGTGATGGCCGCCCCGATGCCTCAGGTGACCTCCAGTGTCCAGAGTCCTGAAGCCTGGATAAACCGCTCTGTGCAGGGATCCTCCACGTCCTCCTCCGCCTCCTCCACCATGTCCCACGGAGAGCCCAAACCTCAGCCCCAACCACAGGCCCAGCCCCAGTACAAGCCCCAGTACCAGCCTCTGTACCAGCCCAACGAGACCAACGCTGCTGCGGTCACCAACATGCTCGCATACAGCCGCATTGGTGAGAATTGAGGATTTTTATCCGCATTCATTCAGTGTTGACAAGCACTGTAGACCAACAGCTAATGGGAGTGTCCTTTATTTGACAGTATAGTAGGCAAGCATTAAAGAAAAATCATCAATGCACAGGATAGGGCTGCACAATTAATTGCAATTTTAATGGTCGCAATTAGCAAATCACAAAGTCTAACATTTTTGCAGAAAACAACATATACCTAAAAAACCTGCTTACCTTGGAGATTTAACCTTTACAAACATGTTATCGTTATTTTGGAAGTTTAAGAGTTAATATTTTAGTCTTTATACAAGGGCTGAAAAAAATATTGCAGCAGTCGTAATAGTAATCAGAGGTGCTATGTTCTAGAGACACACATCTGTTGGTGGTTAGACAGGGCTGCCCCAAAGTAAATGTGAAAGATGTAGGCAGCTTGTCACCACCACTCTGTGACTGTGGAGTGAATCATTAATGAACATAAACCTCTTTAATGTTTATGTGTATATGGCTCTACATAAATGGAAGCCATTATTATTATGTTGGAGAATAAGTAGGATAGTGATTAAATTGATAGAAGGATGCTGTGGTCAGAGCTGTCAGACAACAGGCCTAGAAGAGGAGGAAAGAAGATTTATGGATGCAGTGAGAGTAGGAGATGCAGAGGTGGGATTGGGATTAGATGGGACTGGATAATTCAAACTAACAGTCAAAATGAGAGGATTTTAGTTACTGACATTTGACTTCTCCCCATTTTAGCCCCACCTGTAAACAGTGCCCCTCCTCCTGATGTCACTGCTGTAGCACCACCCACCACTAGGAGGCCCCGAGTTGATCTACCCTCCAATGCAACGGTCCGGGGCATGAGCCGGGGCCAAAGTCGATCCAGTATGATGGAGACTGCAGACGGTAAAAACCAAAACAAAACCTGGACTTATACCTTACTGGGAATCTTAGTCTTTTAACTTCCCACAATATTAATTTTAGAATATTTTTAATACAATTTCACTACTTTCTTTTCTCCTTTGTGTGTGTTATTTGACGGGCTGGTAGCACGAGGTAATCTGCAGAGTAAGAAAACTTATCATGTGTAATGTCCATAGCCTCATGTCTTGGTCCCTCTCTGTCCCTTCTGTTTGTAATGAATGCAAAAAATGAGAAACTAAATTCACACCAAGAATGAATCACTTAAAATTGGACAAAATCTTTCCCTCAGTCACACCTTGATCTCTTTGTCTCCTCCAAGTGTGCTGCTTTTTACGCCCATGGACGGACAATTTAAGCGTATTTTCTTTTATTAAAATAATGCTTAAATTGTGGGATAAGGAGTAGCAGACTGTGTTAGCCTGGCCAGAGGTAGATAAAAAAAGAAAGAATGCAAAAAGATGGGAGCAGCTCAGACCGATTTCCCAAATTTCAATGGGTCTGACTGGCCAGGCTAAAATTGTGCAGTAGTGAAATGTAGTTTCCTTGTATTTTGGGTCACACTGTTTTTTACATTATCCCTTAACTACATTGTATCTACCTCATTAAGTACAATGTAATACACTGTGCAATAACTTGGAATGACATGTACATACATAATGGTTAAGGTTAGTTACAATGTAGTTACATGTTATTACAGTTTGTTACACAATGTATTACATTGTACTTAATGGGGTAGATACAATGTAGTTAATGGATAATATAAAATAAAGTGTGACCGTATTTTGTTTTTGTTTTGTGTTTGACTTTATAATTTCTGCCTTTAGGAGTAGCTGTTAACAGTCGGGTGTCCACAAAAATCCAGCAGCTTCTCAACACTTTGAAGAGACCGAAAAGACCCCCACTCAGTGAATTCTTTACAGACGACTCAGAGGAGATTGTTGAAGGTGAGTAGCTTATATTCTGTTTTAAGTTTCTTTCTTTTTTTTTTTTACTAAAATCAATGGGAAAGACTGCTATTGTGTGATCAAAATATGTACGCACACTGTAAAAAGAAGTTAATCTTTAAGAAAAAGAGCTATTGCATGAAAAATTGCCGTAAAGCAATCTTTTTAAAGTTTTACGTTAAACTTTAAGACAGAAACTGAACTTACATCTTAAGTTCAATTTCTGCTTTAAAGTTTTACAGTTACAACTCACTAAAGATCTTTGTTATATGCCATAACTCACAACATTTTGACAGAGTAAATAGTACGTGTGTGTTGATGTTTCAAAGTTTTATCTTAAACCTAATTATAAAATGAAGTTAGAATAACTTATATATGGATTTTTACTCTGCAGTTTATTTATATATATAATACTGTACCCATCCTGTTTTAGTGCCACAGCTGGACCCCAACACTCCCAAACCCGAGGGCCGTCAGATCATCCCGGTGAAAGGGGAGCCTCTGGGTGTGGTCAGTAACTGGCCCCCTGCTCTTCAGGCCGCTCTGGCTCGATGGGGCGCCACTCAGGGCAAGAGTCCTGCCCTTACTGCCCTGGACATAACAGGAAAACCCATGTATACCCTCACATATGGTAATGAACTAAGATATTTAGAGTAGTACAGTAATAAGGCAAAACTGTGGTTGTGAATTTTCTTGAGCCAACCTCATACTATCAATTGATATCTATTTTGCTGTCATTTACCTTCAACTATATACAAAAATTGTTCAAATCAATGACAAGATTAGTTTCAGCAAAGTTATCAAAGCAGATAAAATATTTTCCTTTATTTCATTTAGCAGACCCCACATTCAGAGTATTTTTACAATCTACTGTACCAATCTAGAATCTCTAAACTTGTTGTTGGCACCGATGACTGTTATTGTCCTTGTCTTGTCTGTTTTTGTAGGAAAACTATGGAGCCGCAGTGTGAAGCTGGCGTACACGCTGCTGAACAAACTAGGCACAAAAAATGAGCAGATTCTCAAACCTGGTGACCGGGTAAGAGAGCATGAGCAAATACTGTCTGGTCTCACAATAAATAGAAAAGGTGTTTCGTTTGCTAACCACAGTTTGGTGTGAGACTGTGACATTATGTTACTGATGAAGTCAAGTGTGGTCATTGTAGTTATTTTATGAATGTTTGAAAACTAAATGTTAGTTAAACTGTTTTAAGAAATTATTCATAAAAGTCGTTAGCTGTTTTGCATTGTAAGCCAAAGTCTTTAACTGTAGGAATATACGTACAGAAGAAAAATACAGTATTGCTGATACCCACTCCATGTTTATGCACCATTGCTTTACTGCATGTAATCCATAAAAGGTTTACATGTTGTTCCTTTACCAGTTTTAGTGGTTTTACTGATGCAAAACTTAAATATCTCACCCTATAGGTGGCGCTGGTGTACCCCAACAGTGACCCTGGCATGTTCTGGGTGGCCTTCTATGGCTGTCTGTTAGCTGAAGTCATCCCTGTGCCTATTGAGGTGCCACTGTCCCGAAAGGTAAATAATGTACAGTTTGGTTGAATGAAAAGTGTGTTAGCAGCAGCGGTTAGCCCCCTCACCGGACTGGGCTGATTGTACCAGTCCCAAGCTTGAATAAATATGAAGAGAGTTTTGTCAGCAGAGAGTTCAGATTATAGTTGTTTATGAATGTTTTCACTATAAACATAAATGTGTTTTTTGATGTGTTTTTAGGATGCAGGAATCAGTCAGTTGGGCTTCCTCCTTGGCAGTTGTAGTGTTGGTCTGGCTCTAACCAGTGAGATTTGTCTTAAAGGTCTGCCCAAAACACCCACTGGAGAAATACTGCAGTTTAAAGGTATATTAACAATCTACTATTTTTATATTTGGTTAAACATTTATACATTTGGCAAATCTGAAGTGAAAACAATGTTTTTGAAGGATGGCCAAGGATGAAATGGGTAGTGACAGACTCCAAATACTTGACCAAACCATCTAAAGACTGGCAGCCGCACATCCCCACCGCCAACACTGACCCGGCGTATATAGAGGTAATGAATCCAAATGTACCAGGCCGTGTTAATACAACATGTTTAACTAAAATGTAATCTAAATTATTATTATTCCTGTTGCTTCAGTACAAGGCGAGTAAAGATGGCACAGTCGTAGGTGTGGCTGTGTCTAAAGTGGCCATGTTGACCCATTGCCAGGCTCTGACCCAGGCGTGCAACTACTGCGAAGGTGAGAAGTGAATATGCATTGTTTTATTTACAGGTAGTATGAAATATAATGTCGTTGTTTTTGTTCCATTTTACAGGAGAAACGTTGGTGAATGTCTTGGATTTTAAAAAGGAAATGGGGCTTTGGCATGGAGTTCTCACAGTAAGTTATATATGCAGAACATACATGGGTAGTTTATTAATATGTCACTGTCTGTGTCATATTCTTACGAAATATTGGCTTAATCAATCTGATAAAATAAAAAAGTATAATATTTCAGTTAAAAATCTCCTCCAAATAGTTGTTTTCTATTAGTTTTTTGTTGTGTATTTCCAGGCTGTGATGAACAGAATACACACCATCAGTGTTCCCTATGCAGTGATGAAGGCCTGTCCTCTGTCCTGGGTCCAGCGGGTTCACATACACAGAGGTACATGATAATAATGATCTCATGTTTATGTTAATAATCATATAATGTGTGTATAAACGTGTACTTAACTGTATAAAGTACATATGCTCTGACTGTACTCTCTCTGTGCAGCGCGTGTGGCTCTGGTGAAGTGTCGGGATCTGCACTGGGCGATGATGGCCCACAGAGACCAGCGGGACACCAGCCTGACGTCACTGAGGATGCTCATTGTAGCGGACGGTGCTAACCCTTGTGAGTACTGCATAAACCATTTCATCAATCATTTTTTAAACATTTTGTCAGTGTCGCAAAATAAACATTAAAATAAACATTTATTAACTTTTTTTTCTGATTTTTTGTTTTCAATCTGGTGTTTAGTTATGATTTAGGGTTGAGGTAGCGGTATTTAGACTCAGTTCCCGTATGTTAAAATTAGATTTGGAAAATGCAATGTTTTGAGAGGTTTTACATGCAGTGGTATTACATGATCTTACCAGTGTGTCTAATTGAATCTTTTAGGGTCCGTGTCTTCCTGCGATGCCTTCCTAAATGTGTTCCAGTCTCACGGGCTGAAGCCGGAGGTGATCTGTCCCTGTGCTGCGTCTCCGGAGGCTCTAACCGTCGCTATACGCAGGTCTGTGTCTGGCTTACTAAAACTTTTACTTTTACTAAAATCACACATTTTTAACAATTATGAAAGGATAGTACTAACTCTAACTAACTATCTATCTAACTAACACTTAACTCTTTTTAATGATTCTCTGCGTGACACTTGCCAACATTTAAAAACATTGTTCTTTTGGTTGCATTTAGTGACAGCTTCATAGTGTTGCATTGAAGATGACAAAGAATCAAGCGTGCCACACTTTTTCTTTGATTTCCATATTTTTGTTGAGTGTGTAAACTGAAGGCTAAAGCATTGTATGAGGTGTTGTTCACAGTGGCGCAGATGGCTAACAGTAAGACCAGATGGGATGGATGAGAACGTTCACGTTTCACTGAACCTAGGGTCATCATTTTTTAGACCATAGACCATCATACATATTTTATTCTCAAATCATAGTGTATTTAAACTTACCAAGTAACAAAATGCTTCTTAAAATCCTGTCAATGATGTTTGTGCTTATTAAAAGTGCTAGGTAAATTGAGTAAGCAACATGTCTTTAGCACACTATGAAACAATATACATTAACAGTATTTACTGTAATACAAACACTGACAATTAATGTATAGCAGCTGTTTTTTATTATGGTAATTCATATGTAATGCAATAGTTTCTTTTTCACCTCAATGCCCTTTAGACTTTACTGTGAACAGTTCATTTATTATATTTATTATATATAAAATGTACTGTTGACATTCTAAACTAGCATTTTAAAAAGGTTTCGTCCCATACCTAATATTAACCATACCCTGCCCTGTGTGTGCAGACCTGGGGTGCCTGGTGCTCCTCTTCCTGCTCGGGCTATCCTGTCGCTGACTGGTCTGAGCCATGGGGTCATCAGGGTCAATACCGAGGACAAGAACTCTGCGCTGACGGTTCAAGACGTGGGTCATGTGATGCCCGGAGGTGAGTGAGAGGGATGAGTCAAAATGAAGGATCATCTTAAAGCTACATTATTCTAGTTTTGAGCTAGAATTGACCTAGCATCGACCTGTCCCAAATCTTACAACATGGCAACCTGCATGTTTACAAGCAGACTAGACCATCACACCATGGTAATGTAAGTTATCATGTGGAAGCAGACCCAAAAGTAGGCATATGTCTGAATGTTGATAATACAATAAAGCAATTTCCTAATGTTGTGATCCTGTTCACTCATTTTGGCAATTAAACCTTTCTGATTCTAAATATTAGATTGCTAAACACTATTCCAGATGATATTCCATGTGCAAAAAAGAAAATAATAGATTTCAGTTGATTTGACATTGCTTTCATGTGTCCTCAGCCCTGATGTGCATTGTCAGACCGGACGGGCCTCCTCAGTTGTGTAAAACAGACGAGATCGGAGAAATCATCATCAACTCTCGAGCGGGGGGCACCATGTACTACGGGCTGCCGGGATACACCAAAAACACTTTCGAGGTCTGGACTTGGCGTCATTTGACCTGTCTTTAATGTAATGTTGATCTATATGTAACCCATCTCTGTGTCTTCCAGGTTATACCAGTAAATGCCAATGGAGTTCCTATCGGTGAGATCCCATTTGTGCGGTCAGGACTTTTAGGATTTGTTGGCCCAGTAAGTTTTGCTTGAATTGATAAGAGGAACTTGCTTAGAGATTTGCTCCATCTTTATGTAATGGTTTTTGTTGATTATTCTTTGCTTCTCTACAGGGCAGTCTGATCTTTGTTGTGGGAAAAATCGAAGGTTTGCTCATGGTTAGTGGAAGGAGACATAATGCTGATGATCTTGTGGCCACTGCACTTGCTGTGGAGCCTGTGAAAACTGTGTATCGAGGACGGTAAGAGATAACAGAGATAGAGTAAAGTTATGAAGTTTGGCTAGATTCTTTTAAAATGAACTCATCCTGATTTCTGATACACATTCTGGCCATAATTGATTCCACACAACACTGAACTTTGCTGCACTAGTTTTGGCACACACAACTTCAAAACAGTAAACAAGTCAGCTGTGTGGACCAAAACAAAAAACAGAAAAGCATCACAACTGTATAAGTTGTAAATAAACAAATATATATGGTGACTTTGTGACGTTTAAAAGTAAAAAGGTTATTTTATATTGTATTGCTCAGATTGTAAAATGTGTAACACTTGCTGAGGGCCTTTTCAGTTTCTTTCACTGTTTGACTCTGCTGACATCTAGTGGTGTAAAAAAGCACATCATAGACCTCTGTCTATGGTGCTGGTGCAGGACATAAACAGAATGTACATTACTACAGTTTCACACAGTTTCCTTTTTCATCAATAATACCTAAGTACATAGTACATATTGTAAGTAGTAATTCGTACATGTATTTGTTTAGGATCGCAGTATTTTCAGTGACAGTCTTTTACGATGAGCGAGTGGTGATTGTAGCAGAGCAGAGACCAGACGCCAGCGAAGAGGACAGCTTCCAGTGGATGAGTCGAGTTCTGCAGGTAAAAAACAATACAATACTATACAGTACAGTACACTTCTGCAGACAGATATATGATATCTAATAATGTCATTTTCCATGTAGGCCATTGACAGCATTCATCAGGTCGGACTGTACTGCCTGGCCCTGGTCCCAGCCAACACTCTTCCTAAAACGCCTCTGGGAGGGATCCACATCTCGGACGCTAAGCAGTACTTTCTGGACGGAAACCTTCATCCCTGTAACATCCTCATGTGTCCTCACACCTGTGTCACCAACCTGCCCAAACCCAGGCAGAAACAACCCGGTAAGTTTTCATTTTAGTTTGTTAGCCATTTTAGTAACTTACAATAGAAAGATTGCTGTCTATCACAAATGTCAACCTATTGTCTAGTGATAAAAAAGTAATTGAACTAAATTAGTTCCTAATCGTTCTCTCTTTAGTTGGTGTGGGCCCAGCGTCTGTCATGGTCGGAAACTTAGTGGCTGGAAAGAGGATTGCTCAGGCGGCAGGTCGAGATCTGGGCATGATTGACGACCAAGATCTGGTTCGAAAGGTAAAAACACTTTCAGAGTCATTTTATATTTTACTTTAGCTCTGCATTTCATAGTCACAAAGCATCTGGAAAGGTAAAAACACTTTCAGAGTCATTTTATATTTAACTTTAGCTCTGCATTTCATAGTCACAAACCAACTGGATGGTTAAAAAGGAGGTTCTTGCACAATTGGCTATAAAGAAATCTTGCTTCTTCTCTTTCTCTTTGCTCTGTTCTTTCTCTGAATATAGCTTTGTATGTGGCCAACTGTGATGGTAAGAGATATACCAACCACAACCCACTGGCTACCTCCCATAATATTAAATCTGATCAAATGTTTTGTGGTCTTGCTTTGTTCCTTTTGTCTTATGTGGAATAAAGTTAATAAATGCATGTTATTACTAG
The DNA here is from genome assembly GCA_036025885.1 of Hypseleotris bucephala. Taxonomy (NCBI): domain Eukaryota; kingdom Metazoa; phylum Chordata; class Actinopteri; order Gobiiformes; family Eleotridae; genus Hypseleotris; species Hypseleotris bucephala. Next base: position 10,112 of record JAVQKG010073734.1, read on the forward strand.
GCTTACCTCGACTAAATGTGGCCACTAGCAGCATTCAAAGCAACACTGTGCTAACATTTGACCTCAAACTATGGCACTGAAAATATCAGTGAGAGTTTGCAACTTGCATATATCATGAACGTTACCAAGTGTTGCTTGCTGTAAGAGCTGGACTGGCTTCAATTATGTTGTATTTTTTGCATATTTGTTGATAAGTTGCGTTCATTTGTTTTGAGGACCCCATCCCTGTCTTTGTGCCTGTTGACAATCTAATAATGTACCAAATTCTTATATTTTTATTTTATTTATTTAGACATATTTATGTATTTATGTCTTCCTTTAGCACCAGTATTTGGCAGAAGCTCTTCAGTGGAGGGCACAGTCTGACCCAGACCATGTTCTTTATGTGCTACTTAATGCAAAGGTATGTACTTTGCCAAATGTATTCTAAATCTTAACACATTGGTGCGACTACATCATTTACATTTTTTTGGTCTTGACCAGGGCATGACGGTGTGCACAGCGACTTGTGTTCAGCTTCATAAAAGAGCGGAGAAGATTGCTGCAGCTTTGATGGAGAAAGGCAGCATTAACACTGGAGAGAACGTGGTGCTACTTTATCCTCCTGGTCAGTTCAATTTATTTTGTAATTTAAAAAAAAAGCTTTGGCAAAACATATGATATTATATAGTCCATTTTTGTGCATGAGAAACCAGTTGACAATTGAACCATTCTGTATTATTTCGAGTTCAACTTCCAGCCAATAACAGCACATACAAAAAGCATTCTACAAAACCAAAACTTCAATTGATCAATAGGCATAATTATTCTGGTTTTGACATTATTCTAATATTTTATGTTGCCCATGTCATGGTGAGTGTAATTCATTTAACAAGTACA